>CAXHSH010001149.1:0-56000 GCA_964019135.1 Arenicola marina
ACAATCCCGGGCTACGTCATCCCATGAAGGTACTGGGTCACCTTAAAGAACAACCCCGGGCTTCGTCATCCCGTGAAGGGACTGGGTCACCTTAAAGAACAACCCCGGGCTACGTCATCCCATGAAGGTACTGGGTCACCTTAAAGAACAACCCCGGGCTTCGTCATCCCATGAAGGGACTGGGTCACCTTAAAGAACAACCCCGGGCTTCGTCATCCCATAAAGGGACTGGGTCACCTTAAAGAACAACCCCGGGCTTCGTCATCCCGTGAAATGACTGAGTCACCTTAAAGAACAATCCCGGGCTTCGTCATCCCATGAAGGGACTGAGTCACCTTAAAGAACAACCCCGGGCTTCGTCATCCCATGAAGGTACTGGGTCACCTTAAAGAACAACCCCGGGCTACGTCATCCCATGAAGGTACTGGGTCACCTTAAAGAACAACCCCGGACTTCGTCATCCCGTGAAATGACTGAGTCACCTTAAAGAACAACCCCGGGCTTCGTCATCCCATGAAGGGACTGAGTCACCTTAAAGAACAACCCCGGGCTTCGTCATCCCATGAAAGGACTGGGTCACCTTAAAGAACAACCCCGGGCTTCGTCATCCCGTGAAGGGACTGGGTCACCTTAAAGAACAATCCCGGGCTTCGTCATCCCATGAAAGGACTGGGTCACCTTAAAGAACAACCGCGGGCTTCGTCATTCCGTGAAGGGACTGGGTCACCTTAAAGAACAACCCCGGGCTTCGTCATCCCATGAAAGGACTGGGTCACCTTAAAGAACAACCCTGGGCTTCGTCATCCCGTGAAATGACTGAGTCACCTTAAAGAACAACCCCGGGCTTCGTCATCCCATGAAAGGACTGGGTCACCTTAAAGAACAACCCCGGGCTTCGTCATTCCGTGAAGGGACTGGGTCACCTTAAAGAACAACCCCGGGCTTCGTCATCCCATGAAAGGACTGGGTCACCTTAAAGAACAACCCCGGGCTTCGTCATCCCATGAAAGGACTGGGTCACCTTAAAGAACAACCCCGGGCTTCGTCATTCCGTGAAGGGACTGGGTCACCTTAAAGAACAACCCCGGGCTTCGTCATCCCATGAAAGGACTGGGTCACCTTAAAGAACAACCCTGGGCTTCGTCATCCCGTGAAATGACTGAGTCACCTTAAAGAACAACCCCGGGCTTCGTCATCCCATGAAAGGACTGGGTCACCTTAAAGAACAACCCCGGGCTTCGTCATTCCGTGAAGGTACTGGGTCACCTTAAAGAACAACCCCGGGCTTCGTCATCCCGTGAAGGGACTGGGTCACCTTAAAGAACAATCCCGGGCTTCGTCATCCCGTGAAATGACTGAGTCACCTTAAAGAACAACCCTGGGCTTCATCATCCCGTGAAGGGACTGGGTCACCTTAAAGAACAACCCTGGGCTTCATCATCCCGTGAAGGGACTGGGTCACCTTAAAGAACAACCCTGGGCTTCGTCATCCCGTGAAGGGACTGGGTCACCTCAAAGAACAACCCTGGGCTTCGTCATTCCGTGAAGGGACTGGGTCACCTCAAAGAACAACCCTGGGCTTCGTCATCCCGTGAAGGGACTGGGTCACCTTAAAGAACAATCCCGGGCTTCGTCATCCCGTGAAGGGACTGGGTCACCTTAAAGAACAACCCCGGGCTTCGACATTCCGTGAAGGGACTGGGTCACCTCAAAGAACAACCCTGGGCTTCGTCATCCCGTGAAGGGACTGGGTCACCTTAAAGAACAACCCCGGGCTTCGTCATCCCGTGAAGGGACTGGGTCACCTTAAAGAACAACCCTGGGCTTCGTCATCCCGTGAAGGGACTGGGTCACCTTAAAGAACAACCCCGGGCTTCATCATCCCGTGAAGGGACTGGGTCACCTTAAAGAACAATCCCGGGCTTCGTCATCCCGTGAAGGGACTGGGTCACCTTAAAGAACAACCCTGGGCTTCGTCATCCCGTGAAGGGACTGGGTCACCTTAAGGAACAATCCCGGGCTTCGTCATCCCATGAAAGGACTGGGTCACCTTAAAGAACAACCCCGGGCTTCGTCATCCCGTGAAGGGACTGGGTCACCTTAAAGAACAACCCCGGGCTTCGTCATCCCGTGAAGGGACTGGGTCACCTTAAAGAACAATCCCGGGCTTCGTCATCCCGTGAAGGGACTGGGTCACCTTAAAGAACAACCCCGGGCTTCGTCATCCCGTGAAGTTACTGGGTCACCTTAAAGAACAACCCCGGGCTTCGTGATCCCATAAAGGGACTGGGTCACCTTAAAGAACAACCCCGGGCTTCGTCATCCCCTGAAGGGACTGGGTCACCTTAAAGAACAACCCCGGGCTTCGTCATCCCGTGAAGGGACTGGGTCATCTTAAAGAACAACCCCGGGCTTCGTCATCCCCTGAAGGGACTGGGTCACCTTAAAGAACAACCCCGGGCTTCGTCATCCCGTGAAGGGACTGGGTCACCTTAAAGAACAACCCCGGGCTTCGTCATCCCCTGAAGGGACTGGGTCACCTTAAAGAACAACCCCGGGCTTCGTCATTCCCTGAAGGGAATGGGTCACCTTAAAGAACAACCCCGGGCTTCGTCATCCCATGAAGGGACTGGGTCACCTTAAAGAACAACCCCGGGCTTCGTCATCCCCTGAAGGGACTGGGTCACCTTAAAGAACAACCCCGGGCTTCGTCATCCCGTGAAGGGACTGGGTCACCTTAAAGAACAACCCCGGGCTTCGTCATCCCGTGAAGGGACTGGGTCACCTTAAAGAACAACCCCGGGCTTCGTCATCCCGTGAAGGGACTGGGTCACCTTAAAGAACAACCCCGGGCTTCGTCATCCCGTGAAGGGACTGGGTCACCTTAAAGAACAACCCCGGGCTTCGTCATCCCGTGAAGGGACTGGGTCACCTTAAAGAACAACCCCGGGCTTCGTCATCCCGTGAAGGGACTGGGTCACCTTAAAGAACAACCCCGGGCTTCGTCATCCCATGAAGGGACTGGGTCACCTTAAAGAACAATCCCCGGCTTCGTCATCCCATAAAGGGACTGGGTCACCTTAAAGAACAACCCTGGGCTTCGTCATCCCGTGAAGGGACTGGGTCACCTTAAAGAACAACCCCGGGCTTCGTCATCCCATGAAGGGACTGGGTCGCCTGAAGAACAACCCCGGGCTTCGTCATCCCATGAAGGGACTGGGTCACCTTAAAGAACAACCCTGGGCTTCGTCATCCCGTGAAATGACTGAGTCACCTTAAAGAACAACCTCGGGCTTCGTCATCCCGTGAAGGGACTGGGTCACCTTAAAGAACAACCCTGGGCTTCGTCATCCCGTGAAGGGACTGGGTCACCTTAAAGAACAATCCCGGGCTTCGTCATCCCGTGAAGGGACTGGGTCACCTTAAAGAACAACCCTGGGCTTCGCCATCCCGTGAAGGGACTGGGTCACCTTAAAGAACAATTCCGGGCTTCGTCATCCCGTGAAGGGACTGAGTCACCTTAAAGAACAACCCCGCGCTTCGTCATCCCGTGAAGGGACTGGGTCACCTTAAAGAACAACCCCGGGCTTCGTCATCCCGTGAAGGGACTGGGTCACCTTAAAGAACAACCCCGGGCTTCGTCATCCCGTGAAGGGACTGGGTCACCTTAAAGAACAACCCCGCGCTTCGTCATCCCGTGAAGGGACTGGGTCACCTTAAAGAACAATCCCGGGCTTCGTCATCCCATGAAGGTACTGGGTCACCTTAAAGAACAATCCCGGGCTACGTCATCCCATGAAGGTACTGGGTCACCTTAAAGAACAACCCCGGACTTCGTCGTCCCGTGAAGGGACTGGGTCACCTTAAAGAACAACCCCGGGCTACGTCATCCCATGAAGGTACTGGGTCACCTTAAAGAACAATCCCGGGCTTCGTCATCCCGTGAAGGGACTGGGTCACCTTAAAGAACAACCCCGGGCTTCGTCATCCCGTGAAGGGACTGGGTCACCTTAAAGAACAACCCCGGGCTTCGTCATCCCGTGAAATGACTGAGTCACCTTAAAGAACAACCCCGGGCTTCGTCATCCCATGAAGGGACTGAGTCACCTTAAAGAACAACCCCGGGCTTCGTCATCCCATGAAGGTACTGGGTCACCTTAAAGAACAACCCCGGGCTACGTCATCCCATGAAGGTACTGGGTCACCTTAAAGAACAACCCCGGACTTCGTCATCCCGTGAAATGACTGAGTCACCTTAAAGAACAACCCCGGGCTTCGTCATCCCATGAAGGGACTGAGTCACCTTAAAGAACAACCCCGGGCTTCGTCATCCCATGAAAGGACTGGGTCACCTTAAAGAACAACCCCGGGCTTCGTCATCCCGTGAAGGGACTGGGTCACCTTAAAGAACAATCCCGGGCTTCGTCATCCCATGAAAGGACTGGGTCACCTTAAAGAACAACCGCGGGCTTCGTCATTCCGTGAAGGGACTGGGTCACCTTAAAGAACAACCCCGGGCTTCGTCATCCCATGAAAGGACTGGGTCACCTTAAAGAACAACCCCGGACTTCGTCATCCCGTGAAATGACTGAGTCACCTTAAAGAACAACCCCGGGCTTCGTCATCCCATGAAGGGACTGAGTCACCTTAAAGAACAACCCCGGGCTTCGTCATCCCATGAAAGGACTGGGTCACCTTAAAGAACAACCCCGGGCTTCGTCATCCCGTGAAGGGACTGGGTCACCTTAAAGAACAATCCCGGGCTTCGTCATCCCATGAAAGGACTGGGTCACCTTAAAGAACAACCGCGGGCTTCGTCATTCCGTGAAATGACTGAGTCACCTTAAAGAACAACCCCGGGCTTCGTCATCCCATGAAAGGACTGGGTCACCTTAAAGAACAACCCCGGGCTTCGTCATTCCGTGAAGGGACTGGGTCACCTTAAAGAACAACCCCGGGCTTCGTCATCCCATGAAAGGACTGGGTCACCTTAAAGAACAACCCCGGGCTTCGTCATCCCATGAAAGGACTGGGTCACCTTAAAGAACAACCCCGGGCTTCGTCATTCCGTGAAGGGACTGGGTCACCTTAAAGAACAACCCCGGGCTTCGTCATCCCATGAAAGGACTGGGTCACCTTAAAGAACAACCCTGGGCTTCGTCATCCCGTGAAATGACTGAGTCACCTTAAAGAACAACCCCGGGCTTCGTCATCCCATGAAAGGACTGGGTCACCTTAAAGAACAACCCCGGGCTTCGTCATTCCGTGAAGGTACTGGGTCACCTTAAAGAACAACCCCGGGCTTCGTCATCCCGTGAAGGGACTGGGTCACCTTAAAGAACAATCCCGGGCTTCGTCATCCCGTGAAATGACTGAGTCACCTTAAAGAACAACCCTGGGCTTCATCATCCCGTGAAGGGACTGGGTCACCTTAAAGAACAACCCTGGGCTTCATCATCCCGTGAAGGGACTGGGTCACCTTAAAGAACAACCCTGGGCTTCGTCATCCCGTGAAGGGACTGGGTCACCTCAAAGAACAACCCTGGGCTTCGTCATTCCGTGAAGGGACTGGGTCACCTCAAAGAACAACCCTGGGCTTCGTCATCCCGTGAAGGGACTGGGTCACCTTAAAGAACAATCCCGGGCTTCGTCATCCCGTGAAGGGACTGGGTCACCTTAAAGAACAACCCCGGGCTTCGACATTCCGTGAAGGGACTGGGTCACCTCAAAGAACAACCCTGGGCTTCGTCATCCCGTGAAGGGACTGGGTCACCTTAAAGAACAACCCCGGGCTTCGTCATCCCGTGAAGGGACTGGGTCACCTTAAAGAACAACCCTGGGCTTCGTCATCCCGTGAAGGGACTGGGTCACCTTAAAGAACAACCCCGGGCTTCATCATCCCGTGAAGGGACTGGGTCACCTTAAAGAACAATCCCGGGCTTCGTCATCCCATGAAGGGACTGGGTCACCTTAAAGAACAATCCCGGGCTTCGTCATCCCATAAAGGGACTGGGTCACCTTAAAGAACAACCCCGGGCTTCGTCATCCCATGAAGGGACTGGGTCGCCTGAAGAACAACCCCGGGCTTCGTCATCCCATGAAGGGACTGGGTCACCTTAAAGAACAACCCTGGGCTGCGTCATCCCGTGAAATGACTGAGTCACCTTAAAGAACAACCCCGGGCTTCGTCATCCCGTGAAGGGACTGGGTCACCTTAAAGAACAACCCTGGGCTTCGTCATCCCGTGAAGGGACTGGGTCACCTTAAAGAACAATCCCGGGCTTCGTCATCCCGTGAAGGGACTGGGTCACCTTAAAGAACAACCCTGGGCTTCGTCATCCCGTGAAGGGACTGGGTCACCTTAAAGAACAATTCCGGGCTTCGTCATCCCGTGAAGGGACTGAGTCACCTTAAAGAACAACCCCGCGCTTCGTCATCCCGTGAATGGACTGGGTCACCTTAAAGAACAACCCCGGGCTTCGTCATCCCGTGAAGGGACTGGGTCACCTTAAAGAACAACCCCGGGCTTCGTCATCCCGTGAAGGGACTGGGTCACCTTAAAGAACAACCCCGCGCTTCGTCATCCCGTGAAGGGACTGGGTCACCTTAAAGAACAATCCCGGGCTTCGTCATCCCATGAAGGTACTGGGTCACCTTAAAGAACAATCCCGGGCTACGTCATCCCATGAAGGTACTGGGTCACCTGAAAGAACAACCCCGGACTTCGTCGTCCCGTGAAGGGACTGGGTCACCTTAAAGAACAACCCCGGGCTACGTCATCCCATGAAGGTACTGGGTCACCTTAAAGAACAATCCCGGGCTTCGTCATCCCGTGAAGGGACTGGGTCACCTTAAAGAACAACCCCGGGCTTCGTCATCCCGTGAAGGGACTGGGTCACCTTAAAGAACAACCCCGGGCTTCGTCATCCCGTGAAATGACTGAGTCACCTTAAAGAACAACCCCGGGCTTCGTCATCCCATGAAGGGACTGAGTCACCTTAAAGAACAACCCCGGGCTTCGTCATCCCATGAAGGTACTGGGTCACCTTAAAGAACAACCCCGGGCTACGTCATCCCATGACGGTACTGGGTCACCTTAAAGAACAACCCCGGACTTCGTCATCCCGTGAAATGACTGAGTCACCTTAAAGAACAACCCCGGGCTTCGTCATCCCATGAAGGGACTGAGTCACCTGAAAGAACAACCCCGGGCTTCGTCATCCCATGAAAGGACTGGGTCACCTTAAAGAACAACCCCGGGCTTCGTCATCCCGTGAAGGGACTGGGTCACCTTAAAGAACAATCCCGGGCTTCGTCATCCCATGAAAGGACTGGGTCACCTTAAAGAACAACCGCGGGCTTCGTCATTCCGTGAAGGGACTGGGTCACCTTAAAGAACAACCCCGGGCTTCGTCATCCCATGAAAGGACTGGGTCACCTTAAAGAACAACCCTGGGCTTCGTCATCCCGTGAAATGACTGAGTCACCTTAAAGAACAACCCCGGGCTTCGTCATCCCATGAAAGGACTGGGTCACCTTAAAGAACAACCCCGGGCTTCGTCATTCCGTGAAGGGACTGGGTCACCTTAAAGAACAACCCCGGGCTTCGTCATCCCATGAAAGGACTGGGTCACCTTAAAGAACAACCCCGGGCTTCGTCATCCCATGAAAGGACTGGGTCACCTTAAAGAACAACCCCGGGCTTCGTCATTCCGTGAAGGGACTGGGTCACCTTAAAGAACAACCCCGGGCTTCGTCATCCCATGAAAGGACTGGGTCACCTTAAAGAACAACCCTGGGCTTCGTCATCCCGTGAAATGACTGAGTCACCTTAAAGAACAACCCCGGGCTTCGTCACCTTAAAGAACAACCCCGGGCTTCGTCATCCCATGAAAGGACTGGGTCACCTTAAAGAACAACCCTGGGCTTCGTCATCCCGTGAAATGACTGAGTCACCTTAAAGAACAACCCCGGGCTTCGTCATCCCATGAAAGGACTGGGTCACCTTAAAGAACAACCCCGGGCTTCGTCATTCCGTGAAGGGACTGGGTCACCTTAAAGAACAACCCCGGGCTTCGTCATTCCGTGAAGGGACTGGGTCACCTTAAAGAACAACCCCGGGCTTCGTCATCCCGTGAAGGGACTGGGTCACCTTAAAGAACAATCCCGGGCTTCGTCATCCCGTGAAATGACTGAGTCACCTTAAAGAACAACCCTGGGCTTCATCATCCCGTGAAGGGACTGGGTCACCTTAAAGAACAACCCTGGGCTTCATCATCCCGTGAAGGGACTGGGTCACCTTAAAGAACAACCCTGGGCTTCGTCATCCCGTGAAGGGACTGGGTCACCTCAAAGAACAACCCTGGGCTTCGTCATTCCGTGAAGGGACTGGGTCACCTCAAAGAACAACCCCGGGCTTCGTCATCCCGTGAAGGGACTGGGTCACCTTAAAGAACAATCCCGGGCTTCGTCATCCCGTGAAGGGACTGGGTCACCTTAAAGAACAACCCCGGGCTTCGACATTCCGTGAAGGGACTGGGTCACCTCAAAGAACAACCCTGGGCTTCGTCATCCCGTGAAGGGACTGGGTCACCTTAAAGAACAACCCCGGGCTTCGTCATCCCGTGAAGGGACTGGGTCACCTTAAAGAACAACCCTGGGTTTCGTCATCCCGTGAAGGGACTGGGTCACCTTAAAGAACAACCGCGGGCTTCATCATCCCGTGAAGGGACTGGGTCACCTTAAAGAACAATCCCGGGCTTCGTCATCCCATGAAGGGACTGGGTCACCTTAAAGAACAACCCCGGGCTTCGTCATCCCGTGAAGGGACTGGGTCACCTTAAAGAACAACCCCGGGCTTCGTCATTCCGTGAAGGGACTGGGTCACCTCAAAGAACAACCCTGGGCTTCGTCATCCCGTGAAGGGACTGGGTCACCTTAAAGAACAACCCCGGGCTTCGTCATCCCGTGAAGGGACTGGGTCACCTTAAAGAACAACCCCGGGCTTCGTCATCCCGTGAAGGGACTGGGTCACCTTAAAGAACAACCCCGGGCTTCGTCATCCCGTGAAGGGACTGGGTCACCTTAAAGAAAATTCCCGGGCTTCGTCATCCCATGAAGGGACTGGGTCACCTCAAAGAACAACCCCGGGCTTCGTCATCCCATGAAAGGACTGGGTCACCTTAAAGAACAACCCCGGGCTTCGTCATCCCATGAAGGGACTGGGTCACCTTAAAGAACAACCCCGGGCTTCGTCATCCCGTGACGGGACTGGGTCACCTTAAAGAACAACCCCGGGCTTCGTCATCCCATGAAGGGACTGGGTCACCTTAAAGAACAACCCCGGGCTTCGTCATCCCATGAAGGGACTGGGTCACCTTAAAGAACAACCCCGGGCTTCGTCATCCCGTGAAGGGACTGGGTCACCTTAAAGAACAACCCCGGGCTTCGTCATCCCATGAAGGGACTGGGTCACCTTAAAGAACAATCCCGGGCTTCGTCATCCCGTGAAGGGACTGGGTCACCTTAAAGAACAACCCCGGGCTTCGTCATCCCGTGAAGGGACTGGGTCACCTTAAAGAACAACCCCGGGCTTCGTCATCCCGCGAAATGACTGAGTCACCTTAAAGAACAACCCCGGGCTTCGTCATCCCATGAAGGGACTGGGTCACCTTAAAGAACAACCCCGGGCTTCGTCATCCCTTGAAGGGACTGGGTCACCTTAAAGAACAACCCCGGGCTTCGTCATCCCGTGAAATGACTGAGTCACCTTAAAGAACAACCCCGGGCTTCATCATCCCGTGAAGGGACTGGGTCACCTTAAAGAACAACCCCGGGCTTCGTCATCCCATGAAGGGACTGGGTCACCTTAAAGAACAATCCCGTGCTTCGTCATCCCGTGAAGGGACTGGGTCACCTTAAAGAACAACCCTGGGCTTCGTCATCCCGTGAAGGGACTGGGTCACCTTAAAGAACAACCCCGGGCTTCGTCATCCCTTGAAGGGACTGGGTCACCTTAAAGAACAACCCCGGGCTTCGTCATCCCGTGAAATGACTGAGTCACCTTAAAGAACAACCCCGGGCTTCATCATCCCGTGAAGGGACTGGGTCACATTAAAGAACAACCCCGGGCTTCGTCATCCCATGAAGGGACTGGGTCACCTTAAAGAACAATCCCGTGCTTCGTCATCCCGTGAAGGGACTGGGTCACCTTAAAGAACAACCCTGGGCTTCGTCATCCCGTGAAGGGACTGGGTCACCTTAAAGAACAACCCTGGGCTTCGTCATCCCGTGAAGGGACTGGGTAACCTTAAAGAACAACCCCGGGCTTTATCATCCCGTGAAGGGACTGGGTCACCTTAAAGAACAACCCCGGGCTTCGTCATCCCGTGAAGGGACTGGGTCACCTTAAAGAACAACCCCGGGCTTCGTCATCCCGTGAAGGGACTGGGTCACCTTAAAGAACAACCCTGGGCTTCGTCATCCCGTGAAGGGACTGGGTCACCTTAAAGAACAACCCCGGGCTTCATCATCCCGTGAAGGGACTGGGTCACCTTAAAGAACAACCCCGGGCTTCGTCATCCCGTGAAGGGACTGGGTCACCTTAAAGAACAACCCCGGGCTTCGTCATCCCGTGAAGGGACTGGGTCACCTTAAAGAACAATCCCGGGCTTCGTCATCCCGTGAAGGGACTGAGTCACCTTAAAGAACAACCCCGGGCTTCGTCATCCCGTGAAGGGACTGGGTCACCTTAAAGAACAACCCCGGGCTTCGTCATCCCGTGAAATGACTGAGTCACCTTAAAGAACAACCCCGGTCTTCGTCATCCCGTGAAATGACTGAGTCACCTTAAAGAACAACCCCGGGCTTCGTCATCCCGTGAAGGGACTGGGTCACCTTAAAGAACAACCCCGGGCTTCGTCATCCCGTGAAGGGACTGGGTCACCTTAAAGAACAACCCCGGGCTTCGTCATCCCGTGAAGGGACTGGGTCACCTTAAAGAACAACCCCGGGCTTCGTCATCCCGTGAAGGGACTGGGTCACCTTAAAGAACAACCCCGGGCTTCGTCATCCCGTGAAGGGACTGGGTCACCTTAAAGAACAACCCTGGGCTTCGTCATCCCGTGAAGGGACTGGGTCACCTTAAAGAACAACCGCGGGCTTCGTCATCCCGTGAAGGGACTGGGTCGCCTTAAAGAACAATCCCGGGCTTCGTCATCCCGTGAAGGGACTGGGTCACCTTAAAGAACAACCCCGGGCTTCGTCATCCCGTGAAGGGACTGGGTCACCTTAAAGAACAACCCCGGGCTTCGTCATTCCGTGAAGGGACTGGGTCACCTCAAAGAACAACCCTGGGCTTCGTCATCCCGTGAAGGGACTGGGTCACCTTAAAGAACAACCCCGGGCTTCGTCATCCCGTGAAGGGACTGGGTCACCTTAAAGAACAACCCCGGGCTTCGTCATCCCGTGAAGGGACTGGGTCACCTTAAAGAACAACCCCGGGCTTCGTCATCCCGTGAAGGGACTGGGTCACCTTAAAGAAAATTCCCGGGCTTCGTCATCCCATGAAGGGACTGGGTCACCTCAAAGAACAACCCCGGGCTTCGTCATCCCATGAAAGGACTGGGTCACCTTAAAGAACAACCCCGGGCTTCGTCATCCCATGAAGGGACTGGGTCACCTTAAAGAACAACCCCGGGCTTCGTCATCCCGTGACGGGACTGGGTCACCTTAAAGAACAACCCCGGGCTTCGTCATCCCATGAAGGGACTGGGTCACCTTAAAGAACAACCCCGGGCTTCGTCATCCCATGAAGGGACTGGGTCACCTTAAAGAACAACCCCGGGCTTCGTCATCCCGTGAAGGGACTGGGTCACCTTAAAGAACAACCCCGGGCTTCGTCATCCCATGAAGGGACTGGGTCACCTTAAAGAACAATCCCGGGCTTCGTCATCCCGTGAAGGGACTGGGTCACCTTAAAGAACAACCCCGGGCTTCGTCATCCCGTGAAGGGACTGGGTCACCTTAAAGAACAACCCCGGGCTTCGTCATCCCGCGAAATGACTGAGTCACCTTAAAGAACAACCCCGGGCTTCGTCATCCCATGAAGGGACTGGGTCACCTTAAAGAACAACCCCGGGCTTCGTCATCCCTTGAAGGGACTGGGTCACCTTAAAGAACAACCCCGGGCTTCGTCATCCCGTGAAATGACTGAGTCACCTTAAAGAACAACCCCGGGCTTCATCATCCCGTGAAGGGACTGGGTCACCTTAAAGAACAACCCCGGGCTTCGTCATCCCATGAAGGGACTGGGTCACCTTAAAGAACAATCCCGTGCTTCGTCATCCCGTGAAGGGACTGGGTCACCTTAAAGAACAACCCTGGGCTTCGTCATCCCGTGAAGGGACTGGGTCACCTTAAAGAACAACCCCGGGCTTCGTCATCCCTTGAAGGGACTGGGTCACCTTAAAGAACAACCCCGGGCTTCGTCATCCCGTGAAATGACTGAGTCACCTTAAAGAACAACCCCGGGCTTCATCATCCCGTGAAGGGACTGGGTCACATTAAAGAACAACCCCGGGCTTCGTCATCCCATGAAGGGACTGGGTCACCTTAAAGAACAATCCCGTGCTTCGTCATCCCGTGAAGGGACTGGGTCACCTTAAAGAACAACCCTGGGCTTCGTCATCCCGTGAAGGGACTGGGTCACCTTAAAGAACAACCCTGGGCTTCGTCATCCCGTGAAGGGACTGGGTAACCTTAAAGAACAACCCCGGGCTTTATCATCCCGTGAAGGGACTGGGTCACCTTAAAGAACAACCCCGGGCTTCGTCATCCCGTGAAGGGACTGGGTCACCTTAAAGAACAACCCCGGGCTTCGTCATCCCGTGAAGGGACTGGGTCACCTTAAAGAACAACCCTGGGCTTCGTCATCCCGTGAAGGGACTGGGTCACCTTAAAGAACAACCCCGGGCTTCATCATCCCGTGAAGGGACTGGGTCACCTTAAAGAACAACCCCGGGCTTCGTCATCCCGTGAAGGGACTGGGTCACCTTAAAGAACAACCCCGGGCTTCGTCATCCCGTGAAGGGACTGGGTCACCTTAAAGAACAATCCCGGGCTTCGTCATCCCGTGAAGGGACTGAGTCACCTTAAAGAACAACCCCGGGCTTCGTCATCCCGTGAAGGGACTGGGTCACCTTAAAGAACAACCCCGGGCTTCGTCATCCCGTGAAATGACTGAGTCACCTTAAAGAACAACCCCGGTCTTCGTCATCCCGTGAAATGACTGAGTCACCTTAAAGAACAACCCCGGGCTTCGTCATCCCGTGAAGGGACTGGGTCACCTTAAAGAACAACCCCGGGCTTCGTCATCCCGTGAAGGGACTGGGTCACCTTAAAGAACAACCCCGGGCTTCGTCATCCCGTGAAGGGACTGGGTCACCTTAAAGAACAACCCCGGGCTTCGTCATCCCGTGAAGGGACTGGGTCACCTTAAAGAACAACCCCGGGCTTCGTCATCCCGTGAAGGGACTGGGTCACCTTAAAGAACAACCCTGGGCTTCGTCATCCCGTGAAGGGACTGGGTCACCTTAAAGAACAACCCTGGGCTTCGTCATCCCGTGAAGGGACTGGGTCGCCTTAAAGAACAATCCCGGGCTTCGTCATCCCGTGAAGGGACTGGGTCACCTTAAAGAACAACCCTGGGCTTCGTCATCCCGTGAAGGGACTGGGTCACCTTAAAGAACAACCCCGGGCTTCGTCATCCCATGAAGGGACTGGGTCACTTTAAAGAACAACCCCGGGCTTCGTCATCCCGTGAAGGGACTGAGTCACCTTAAAGAACAACCCTGGGCTTCATCATCCCGTGAAGGGACTGGGTCACCTTAAAGAACAACCCTGGGCTTCGTCATCCCGTGAAGGGACTGGGTCACCTTAAAGAACAACCCCGGGCTTCGTCATCCCATGAAGGGACTGGGTCACCTTAAAGAACAACCCCGGGCTTCGTCATCCCGTGAAGGGACTGGGTCACCTTAAAGAACAACCCCGGGCTTCGTCATCCCGTGAAGGTACTGGGTCACCTTAAAGAACAACCCTGGGCTTCGTCATCCCGTGAAGGGACTGGGTCACCTTAAAGAACAACCCCGGGCTTCGTCATCCCATGAAGGGACTGGGTCACCTTAAAGAACAACCCCGGGCTTCGTCATCCCGTGAAGGGACTGGGTCACCTTAAAGAACAAGCCTGGGCTTCATCATCCCGTGAAGGGACTGGGTCACCTTAAAGAACAACCCTGGGCTTCGTCATCCCGTGAAGGGACTGGGTCACCTTAAAGAACAACCCCGGGCTTCGTCATCCCATGAAGGGACCGGGTCACCTTAAAGAACAACCCCGGGCTTCGTCATCCCGTGAAGGGACTGGGTCACCTTAAAGAACAATCCCGGGCTTCGTCATCCCGTGAAGGGACTGGGTCACCTTAAAGAACAACCCTGGGCTTCGTCATCCCGTGAAGGGACTGGGTCACCTTAAAGAACAACCCTGGGCTTCGTCATCCCGTGAAGGGACTGGATCACCTTAAAGAACAACCCTGGGCTTCGTCATCCCGTGAAGGGACTGGGTCACCTTAAAGAACAACCCTGGGCTTCGTCATCCCATGAAAGGACTGGGTCACCTTAAAGAACAACCCTGGGCTTCGTCATCCCATAAAGGGACTGGGTCACCTTAAAGAACAATCCCGGGCTTCGTCATCCCGTGAAGGGACTGGGTCACCTTAAAGAACAACCCTGGGCTTCGTCATCCCGTGAAGTGACTGGGTCACCTTAAAGAACAATCCCGGGCTTCGTCATCCCGTGAAGGGACTGGGTCACCTTAAAGAACAACCCCGGGCTTCGTCATCCCGTGAAGGGACTGGGTCACCTTAAAGACCAAACCCCGGGCTTCGTCATCCCGTGAAGGGACTGGGTCACCTTAAAGAACAACCCCGGGCTTCGTCATCCCATGAAGGGACTGGGTCACCTTAAAGAACAATCCCGGGCTTCGTCATCCCATGAAGGTACTGGGTCACCTTAAAGAACAACCCCGGGCTTCGTCATCCCGTGAAGGGACTGGGTCACCTTAAAGAACAACCCCGGTCTTCTTCATCCCGTGAAGGGACTGGGTCGCCTTAAGAACAACCCCGGGCTTCGTCATCCCGTGAAGGGACTGGGTCACCTTAAAGAACAACCCTGGGCTTCGTCATCCCGTGAAGGGACTGGGTCACCTTAAAGAACAACCCCGGGCTTCGTCATCCCGTGAAGGGACTGGGTCACCTTAAAGAACAACCCCGGGCTTCGTCATCCCGTGAAATGACTGAGTCACCTTAAAGAACAACCCCGGGCTTCGTCATCCCATGAAGGGACTGAGTCACCTTAAAGAACAACCCCGGGCTTCGTCATCCCATGAAGGTACTGGGTCACCTTAAAGAACAACCCCGGGCTACGTCATCCCATGAAGGTACTGGGTCACCTTAAAGAACAACCCCGGACTTCGTCATCCCGTGAAATGACTGAGTCACCTTAAAGAACAACCCCGGGCTTCGTCATCCCATGAAGGGACTGAGTCACCTTAAAGAACAACCCCGGGCTTCGTCATCCCATGAAAGGACTGGGTCACCTTAAAGAACAACCCCGGGCTTCGTCATCCCGTGAAGGGACTGGGTCACCTTAAAGAACAATCCCGGGCTTCGTCATCCCATGAAAGGACTGGGTCACCTTAAAGAACAACCGCGGGCTTCGTCATTCCGTGAAGGGACTGGGTCACCTTAAAGAACAACCCCGGGCTTCGTCATCCCATGAAAGGACTGGGTCACCTTAAAGAACAACCCTGGGCTTCGTCATCCCGTGAAATGACTGAGTCACCTTAAAGAACAACCCCGGGCTTCGTCATCCCGTGAAGGGACTGGGTCACCTTAAAGAACAATCCCGGGCTTCGTCATCCCATGAAAGGACTGGGTCACCTTAAAGAACAACCGCGGGCTTCGTCATTCCGTGAAGGGACTGGGTCACCTTAAAGAACAACCCCGGGCTTCGTCATCCCATGAAAGGACTGGGTCACCTTAAAGAACAACCCTGGGCTTCGTCATCCCGTGAAATGACTGAGTCACCTTAAAGAACAACCCCGGGCTTCGTCATCCCATGAAAGGACTGGGTCACCTTAAAGAACAACCCCGGGCTTCGTCATTCCGTGAAGGGACTGGGTCACCTTAAAGAACAACCCCGGGCTTCGTCATCCCATGAAAGGACTGGGTCACCTTAAAGAACAACCCCGGGCTTCGTCATCCCATGAAAGGACTGGGTCACCTTAAAGAACAACCCCGGGCTTCGTCATTCCGTGAAGGGACTGGGTCACCTTAAAGAACAACCCCGGGCTTCGTCATCCCATGAAAGGACTGGGTCACCTTAAAGAACAACCCTGGGCTTCGTCATCCCGTGAAATGACTGAGTCACCTTAAAGAACAACCCTGGGCTTCGTCATCCCATGAAAGGACTGGGTCACCTTAAAGAACAACCCTGGGCTTCGTCATCCCATAAAGGGACTGGGTCACCTTAAAGAACAATCCCGGGCTTCGTCATCCCGTGAAGGGACTGGGTCACCTTAAAGAACAACCCTGGGCTTCGTCATCCCGTGAAGTGACTGGGTCACCTTAAAGAACAATCCCGGGCTTCGTCATCCCGTGAAGGGACTGGGTCACCTTAAAGAACAACCCCGGGCTTCGTCATCCCGTGAAGGGACTGGGTCACCTTAAAGAACAACCCCGGGCTTCGTCATCCCGTGAAGGGACTGGGTCACCTTAAAGAACAACCCCGGGCTTCGTCATCCCATGAAGGGACTGGGTCACCTTAAAGAACAATCCCGGGCTTCGTCATCCCATGAAGGTACTGGGTCACCTTAAAGAACAACCCCGGGCTTCGTCATCCCGTGAAGGGACTGGGTCATCTTAAAGAACAACCCCGGTCTTCTTCATCCCGTGAAGGGACTGGGTCGCCTTAAGAACAACCCCGGGCTTCGTCATCCCGTGAAGGGACTGGGTCACCTTAAAGAACAACCCTGGGCTTCGTCATCCCGTGAAGGGACTGGGTCACCTTAAAGAACAACCCCGGGCTTCGTCATCCCGTGAAGGGACTGGGTCACCTTAAAGAACAACCCCGGGCTTCGTCATCCCGTGAAATGACTGAGTCACCTTAAAGAACAACCCCGGGCTTCGTCATCCCATGAAGGGACTGAGTCACCTTAAAGAACAACCCCGGGCTTCGTCATCCCATGAAGGTACTGGGTCACCTTAAAGAACAACCCCGGGCTACGTCATCCCATGAAGGTACTGGGTCACCTTAAAGAACAACCCCGGACTTCGTCATCCCGTGAAATGACTGAGTCACCTTAAAGAACAACCCCGGGCTTCGTCATCCCATGAAGGGACTGAGTCACCTTAAAGAACAACCCCGGGCTTCGTCATCCCATGAAAGGACTGGGTCACCTTAAAGAACAACCCCGGGCTTCGTCATCCCGTGAAGGGACTGGGTCACCTTAAAGAACAATCCCGGGCTTCGTCATCCCATGAAAGGACTGGGTCACCTTAAAGAACAACCGCGGGCTTCGTCATTCCGTGAAGGGACTGGGTCACCTTAAAGAACAACCCCGGGCTTCGTCATCCCATGAAAGGACTGGGTCACCTTAAAGAACAACCCTGGGCTTCGTCATCCCGTGAAATGACTGAGTCACCTTAAAGAACAACCCCGGGCTTCGTCATCCCGTGAAGGGACTGGGTCACCTTAAAGAACAATCCCGGGCTTCGTCATCCCATGAAAGGACTGGGTCACCTTAAAGAACAACCGCGGGCTTCGTCATTCCGTGAAGGGACTGGGTCACCTTAAAGAACAACCCCGGGCTTCGTCATCCCGTGAAGGGACTGGGTCACCTTAAAGAACAACCCCGGGCTTCGTCATCCCGTGAAGGGACTGGGTCACCTTAAAGAACAACCCCGGGCTTCGTCATCCCGTGAAGGGACTGGGTCACCTTAAAGAACAACCCTGGGCTTCGTCATCCCGTGAAGGGACTGGGTCACCTTAAAGAACAACCCTGGGCTTCGTCATCCCGTGAAGGGACTGGGTCGCCTTAAAGAACAATCCCGGGCTTCGTCATCCCGTGAAGGGACTGGGTCACCTTAAAGAACAACCCTGGGCTTCGTCATCCCGTGAAGGGACTGGGTCACCTTAAAGAACAACCCCGGGCTTCGTCATCCCATGAAGGGACTGGGTCACTTTAAAGAACAACCCCGGGCTTCGTCATCCCGTGAAGGGACTGAGTCACCTTAAAGAACAACCCTGGGCTTCATCATCCCGTGAAGGGACTGGGTCACCTTAAAGAACAACCCTGGGCTTCGTCATCCCGTGAAGGGACTGGGTCACCTTAAAGAACAACCCCGGGCTTCGTCATCCCATGAAGGGACTGGGTCACCTTAAAGAACAACCCCGGGCTTCGTCATCCCGTGAAGGGACTGGGTCACCTTAAAGAACAACCCCGGGCTTCGTCATCCCGTGAAGGTACTGGGTCACCTTAAAGAACAACCCTGGGCTTCGTCATCCCGTGAAGGGACTGGGTCACCTTAAAGAACAACCCCGGGCTTCGTCATCCCATGAAGGGACTGGGTCACCTTAAAGAACAACCCCGGGCTTCGTCATCCCGTGAAGGGACTGGGTCACCTTAAAGAACAAGCCTGGGCTTCATCATCCCGTGAAGGGACTGGGTCACCTTAAAGAACAACCCTGGGCTTCGTCATCCCGTGAAGGGACTGGGTCACCTTAAAGAACAACCCCGGGCTTCGTCATCCCATGAAGGGACCGGGTCACCTTAAAGAACAACCCCGGGCTTCGTCATCCCGTGAAGGGACTGGGTCACCTTAAAGAACAATCCCGGGCTTCGTCATCCCGTGAAGGGACTGGGTCACCTTAAAGAACAACCCTGGGCGTCGTCATCCCGTGAAGGGACTGGGTCACCTTAAAGAACAACCCTGGGCTTCGTCATCCCGTGAAGGGACTGGATCACCTTAAAGAACAACCCTGGGCTTCGTCATCCCGTGAAGGGACTGGGTCACCTTAAAGAACAACCCTGGGCTTCGTCATCCCATGAAAGGACTGGGTCACCTTAAAGAACAACCCTGGGCTTCGTCATCCCATAAAGGGACTGGGTCACCTTAAAGAACAATCCCGGGCTTCGTCATCCCGTGAAGGGACTGGGTCACCTTAAAGAACAACCCTGGGCTTCGTCATCCCGTGAAGTGACTGGGTCACCTTAAAGAACAATCCCGGGCTTCGTCATCCCGTGAAGGGACTGGGTCACCTTAAAGAACAACCCCGGGCTTCGTCATCCCGTGAAGGGACTGGGTCACCTTAAAGAACAACCCCGGGCTTCGTCATCCCGTGAAGGGACTGGGTCACCTTAAAGAACAACCCCGGGCTTCGTCATCCCATGAAGGGACTGGGTCACCTTAAAGAACAATCCCGGGCTTCGTCATCCCATGAAGGTACTGGGTCACCTTAAAGAACAACCTCGGGCTTCGTCATCCCGTGAAGGGCCTGGGTCACCTTAAAGAACAACCCCGGTCTTCTTCATCCCGTGAAGGGACTGGGTCGCCTTAAGAACAACCCCGGGCTTCGTCATCCCGTGAAGGGACTGGGTCACCTTAAAGAACAACCCTGGGCTTCGTCATCCCGTGAAGGGACTGGGTCACCTTAAAGAACAACCCCGGGCTTCGTCATCCCGTGAAGGGACTGGGTCACCTTAAAGAACAACCCCGGGCTTCGTCATCCCGTGAAATGACTGAGTCACCTTAAAGAACAACCCCGGGCTTCGTCATCCCATGAAGGGACTGAGTCACCTTAAAGAACAACCCCGGGCTTCGTCATCCCATGAAGGTACTGGGTCACCTTAAAGAACAACCCCGGGCTACGTCATCCCATGAAGGTACTGGGTCACCTTAAAGAACAACCCCGGACTTCGTCATCCCGTGAAATGACTGAGTCACCTTAAAGAACAACCCCGGGCTTCGTCATCCCATGAAGGGACTGAGTCACCTTAAAGAACAACCCCGGGCTTCGTCATCCCATGAAAGGACTGGGTCACCTTAAAGAACAACCCCGGGCTTCGTCATCCCGTGAAGGGACTGGGTCACCTTAAAGAACAATCCCGGGCTTCGTCATCCCATGAAAGGACTGGGTCACCTTAAAGAACAACCGCGGGCTTCGTCATTCCGTGAAGGGACTGGGTCACCTTAAAGAACAACCCCGGGCTTCGTCATCCCATGAAAGGACTGGGTCACCTTAAAGAACAACCCTGGGCTTCGTCATCCCGTGAAATGACTGAGTCACCTTAAAGAACAACCCCGGGCTTCGTCATCCCGTGAAGGGACTGGGTCACCTTAAAGAACAATCCCGGGCTTCGTCATCCCATGAAAGGACTGGGTCACCTTAAAGAACAACCGCGGGCTTCGTCATTCCGTGAAGGGACTGGGTCACCTTAAAGAACAACCCCGGGCTTCGTCATCCCGTGAAGGGACTGGGTCACCTTAAAGAACAACCCCGGGCTTCGTCATCCCGTGAAGGGACTGGGTCACCTTAAAGAACAACCCCGGGCTTCGTCATCCCGTGAAGGGACTGGGTCACCTTAAAGAACAACCCTGGGCTTCGTCATCCCGTGAAGGGACTGGGTCACCTTAAAGAACAACCCTGGGCTTCGTCATCCCGTGAAGGGACTGGGTCGCCTTAAAGAACAATCCCGGGCTTCGTCATCCCGTGAAGGGACTGGGTCACCTTAAAGAACAACCCTGGGCTTCGTCATCCCGTGAAGGGACTGGGTCACCTTAAAGAACAACCCCGGGCTTCGTCATCCCATGAAGGGACTGGGTCACTTTAAAGAACAACCCCGGGCTTCGTCATCCCGTGAAGGGACTGAGTCACCTTAAAGAACAACCCTGGGCTTCATCATCCCGTGAAGGGACTGGGTCACCTTAAAGAACAACCGCGGGCTTCGTCATTCCGTGAAGGGACTGGGTCACCTTAAAGAACAACCCCGGGCTTCGTCATCCCATGAAAGGACTGGGTCACCTTAAAGAACAACCCTGGGCTTCGTCATCCCGTGAAATGACTGAGTCACCTTAAAGAACAACCCCGGGCTTCGTCATCCCATGAAAGGACTGGGTCACCTTAAAGAACAACCCCGGGCTTCGTCATTCCGTGAAGGGACTGGGTCACCTTAAAGAACAACCCCGGGCTTCGTCATCCCATGAAAGGACTGGGTCACCTTAAAGAACAACCCCGGGCTTCGTCATCCCATGAAAGGACTGGGTCACCTTAAAGAACAACCCCGGGCTTCGTCATTCCGTGAAGGGACTGGGTCACCTTAAAGAACAACCCCGGGCTTCGTCATCCCATGAAAGGACTGGGTCACCTTAAAGAACAACCCTGGGCTTCGTCATCCCGTGAAATGACTGAGTCACCTTAAAGAACAACCCTGGGCTTCGTCATCCCATGAAAGGACTGGGTCACCTTAAAGAACAACCCTGGGCTTCGTCATCCCATAAAGGGACTGGGTCACCTTAAAGAACAATCCCGGGCTTCGTCATCCCGTGAAGGGACTGGGTCACCTTAAAGAACAACCCTGGGCTTCGTCATCCCGTGAAGTGACTGGGTCACCTTAAAGAACAATCCCGGGCTTCGTCATCCCGTGAAGGGACTGGGTCACCTTAAAGAACAACCCCGGGCTTCGTCATCCCGTGAAGGGACTGGGTCACCTTAAAGAACAACCCCGGGCTTCGTCATCCCGTGAAGGGACTGGGTCACCTTAAAGAACAACCCCGGGCTTCGTCATCCCATGAAGGGACTGGGTCACCTTAAAGAACAATCCCGGGCTTCGTCATCCCATGAAGGTACTGGGTCACCTTAAAGAACAACCCCGGGCTTCGTCATCCCGTGAAGGGACTGGGTCACCTTAAAGAACAACCCCGGTCTTCTTCATCCCGTGAAGGGACTGGGTCGCCTTAAGAACAACCCCGGGCTTCGTCATCCCGTGAAGGGACTGGGTCACCTTAAAGAACAACCCTGGGCTTCGTCATCCCGTGAAGGGACTGGGTCACCTTAAAGAACAACCCCGGGCTTCGTCATCCCGTGAAGGGACTGGGTCACCTTAAAGAACAACCCCGGGCTTCGTCATCCCGTGAAATGACTGAGTCACCTTAAAGAACAACCCCGGGCTTCGTCATCCCATGAAGGGACTGAGTCACCTTAAAGAACAACCCCGGGCTTCGTCATCCCATGAAGGTACTGGGTCACCTTAAAGAACAACCCCGGGCTACGTCATCCCATGAAGGTACTGGGTCACCTTAAAGAACAACCCCGGACTTCGTCATCCCGTGAAATGACTGAGTCACCTTAAAGAACAACCCCGGGCTTCGTCATCCCATGAAGGGACTGAGTCACCTTAAAGAACAACCCCGGGCTTCGTCATCCCATGAAAGGACTGGGTCACCTTAAAGAACAACCCCGGGCTTCGTCATCCCGTGAAGGGACTGGGTCACCTTAAAGAACAATCCCGGGCTTCGTCATCCCATGAAAGGACTGGGTCACCTTAAAGAACAACCGCGGGCTTCGTCATTCCGTGAAGGGACTGGGTCACCTTAAAGAACAACCCCGGGCTTCGTCATCCCATGAAAGGACTGGGTCACCTTAAAGAACAACCCTGGGCTTCGTCATCCCGTGAAATGACTGAGTCACCTTAAAGAACAACCCCGGGCTTCGTCATCCCGTGAAGGGACTGGGTCACCTTAAAGAACAATCCCGGGCTTCGTCATCCCATGAAAGGACTGGGTCACCTTAAAGAACAACCGCGGGCTTCGTCATTCCGTGAAGGGACTGGGTCACCTTAAAGAACAACCCCGGGCTTCGTCATCCCATGAAAGGACTGGGTCACCTTAAAGAACAACCCTGGGCTTCGTCATCCCGTGAAATGACTGAGTCACCTTAAAGAACAACCCCGGGCTTCGTCATCCCATGAAAGGACTGGGTCACCTTAAAGAACAACCCCGGGCTTCGTCATTCCGTGAAGGGACTGGGTCACCTTAAAGAACAACCCCGGGCTTCGTCATCCCATGAAAGGACTGGGTCACCTTAAAGAACAACCCCGGGCTTCGTCATCCCATGAAAGGACTGGGTCACCTTAAAGAACAACCCCGGGCTTCGTCATTCCGTGAAGGGACTGGGTCACCTTAAAGAACAACCCCGGGCTTCGTCATCCCATGAAAGGACTGGGTCACCTTAAAGAACAACCCTGGGCTTCGTCATCCCGTGAAATGACTGAGTCACCTTAAAGAACAACCCCGGGCTTCGTCACCTTAAAGAACAACCCTGGGCTTCGTCATCCCGTGAAGGGACTGGGTCACCTTAAAGAACAACCCCGGGCTTCGTCATCCCATGAAGGGACTGGGTCACCTTAAAGAACAACCCTGGGCTTCGTCATCCCGTGAAGGGACTGGGTCACCTTAAAGAACAACCCTGGGCTTCGTCATCCCGTGAAGGGACTGGGTCGCCTTAAAGAACAATCCCGGGCTTCGTCATCCCGTGAAGGGACTGGGTCACCTTAAAGAACAACCCTGGGCTTCGTCATCCCGTGAAGGGACTGGGTCACCTTAAAGAACAACCCCGGGCTTCGTCATCCCATGAAGGGACTGGGTCACTTTAAAGAACAACCCCGGGCTTCGTCATCCCGTGAAGGGACTGAGTCACCTTAAAGAACAACCCTGGGCTTCATCATCCCGTGAAGGGACTGGGTCACCTTAAAGAACAACCGCGGGCTTCGTCATTCCGTGAAGGGACTGGGTCACCTTAAAGAACAACCCCGGGCTTCGTCATCCCATGAAAGGACTGGGTCACCTTAAAGGACAACCCTGGGCTTCGTCATCCCGTGAAATGACTGAGTCACCTTAAAGAACAACCCCGGGCTTCGTCATCCCATGAAAGGACTGGGTCACCTTAAAGAACAACCCCGGGCTTCGTCATTCCGTGAAGGGACTGGGTCACCTTAAAGAACAACCCCGGGCTTCGTCATCCCATGAAAGGACTGGGTCACCTTAAAGAACAACCCCGGGCTTCGTCATCCCATGAAAGGACTGGGTCACCTTAAAGAACAACCCCGGGCTTCGTCATTCCGTGAAGGGACTGGGTCACCTTAAAGAACAACCCCGGGCTTCGTCATCCCATGAAAGGACTGGGTCACCTTAAAGAACAACCCTGGGCTTCGTCATCCCGTGAAATGACTGAGTCACCTTAAAGAACAACCCTGGGCTTCGTCATCCCATGAAAGGACTGGGTCACCTTAAAGAACAACCCTGGGCTTCGTCATCCCATAAAGGGACTGGGTCACCTTAAAGAACAATCCCGGGCTTCGTCATCCCGTGAAGGGACTGGGTCACCTTAAAGAACAACCCTGGGCTTCGTCATCCCGTGAAGTGACTGGGTCACCTTAAAGAACAATCCCGGGCTTCGTCATCCCGTGAAGGGACTGGGTCACCTTAAAGAACAACCCCGGGCTTCGTCATCCCGTGAAGGGACTGGGTCACCTTAAAGAACAACCCCGGGCTTCGTCATCCCGTGAAGGGACTGGGTCACCTTAAAGAACAACCCCGGGCTTCGTCATCCCATGAAGGGACTGGGTCACCTTAAAGAACAATCCCGGGCTTCGTCATCCCATGAAGGTACTGGGTCACCTTAAAGAACAACCCCGGGCTTCGTCATCCCGTGAAGGGACTGGGTCACCTTAAAGAACAACCCCGGTCTTCTTCATCCCGTGAAGGGACTGGGTCGCCTTAAGAACAACCCCGGGCTTCGTCATCCCGTGAAGGGACTGGGTCACCTTAAAGAACAACCCTGGGCTTCGTCATCCCGTGAAGGGACTGGGTCACCTTAAAGAACAACCCCGGGCTTCGTCATCCCGTGAAGGGACTGGGTCACCTTAAAGAACAACCCCGGGCTTCGTCATCCCGTGAAATGACTGAGTCACCTTAAAGAACAACCCCGGGCTTCGTCATCCCATGAAGGGACTGAGTCACCTTAAAGAACAACCCCGGGCTTCGTCATCCCATGAAGGTACTGGGTCACCTTAAAGAACAACCCCGGGCTACGTCATCCCATGAAGGTACTGGGTCACCTTAAAGAACAACCCCGGACTTCGTCATCCCGTGAAATGACTGAGTCACCTTAAAGAACAACCCCGGGCTTCGTCATCCCATGAAGGGACTGAGTCACCTTAAAGAACAACCCCGGGCTTCGTCATCCCATGAAAGGACTGGGTCACCTTAAAGAACAACCCCGGGCTTCGTCATCCCGTGAAGGGACTGGGTCACCTTAAAGAACAATCCCGGGCTTCGTCATCCCATGAAAGGACTGGGTCACCTTAAAGAACAACCGCGGGCTTCGTCATTCCGTGAAGGGACTGGGTCACCTTAAAGAACAACCCCGGGCTTCGTCATCCCATGAAAGGACTGGGTCACCTTAAAGAACAACCCTGGGCTTCGTCATCCCGTGAAATGACTGAGTCACCTTAAAGAACAACCCCGGGCTTCGTCATCCCGTGAAGGGACTGGGTCACCTTAAAGAACAATCCCGGGCTTCGTCATCCCATGAAAGGACTGGGTCACCTTAAAGAACAACCGCGGGCTTCGTCATTCCGTGAAGGGACTGGGTCACCTTAAAGAACAACCCCGGGCTTCGTCATCCCATGAAAGGACTGGGTCACCTTAAAGAACAACCCTGGGCTTCGTCATCCCGTGAAATGACTGAGTCACCTTAAAGAACAACCCCGGGCTTCGTCATCCCATGAAAGGACTGGGTCACCTTAAAGAACAACCCCGGGCTTCGTCATTCCGTGAAGGGACTGGGTCACCTTAAAGAACAACCCCGGGCTTCGTCATCCCATGAAAGGACTGGGTCACCTTAAAGAACAACCCCGGGCTTCGTCATCCCATGAAAGGACTGGGTCACCTTAAAGAACAACCCCGGGCTTCGTCATTCCGTGAAGGGACTGGGTCACCTTAAAGAACAACCCCGGGCTTCGTCATCCCATGAAAGGACTGGGTCACCTTAAAGAACAACCCTGGGCTTCGTCATCCCGTGAAATGACTGAGTCACCTTAAAGAACAACCCCGGGCTTCGTCACCTTAAAGAACAACCCTGGGCTTCGTCATCCCGTGAAGGGACTGGGTCACCTTAAAGAACAACCCCGGGCTTCGTCATCCCATGAAGGGACTGGGTCACCTTAAAGAACAACCCCGGGCTTCGTCATCCCGTGAAGGGACTGGGTCACCTTAAAGAACAAGCCTGGGCTTCATCATCCCGTGAAGGGACTGGGTCACCTTAAAGAACAACCCTGGGCTTCGTCATCCCGTGAAGGGACTGGGTCACCTTAAAGAACAACCCCGGGCTTCGTCATCCCATGAAGGGACCGGGTCACCTTAAAGAACAACCCCGGGCTTCGTCATCCCGTGAAGGGACTGGGTCACCTTAAAGAACAATCCCGGGCTTCGTCATCCCGTGAAGGGACTGGGTCACCTTAAAGAACAACCCTGGGCTTCGTCATCCCGTGAAGGGACTGGGTCACCTTAAAGAACAACCCTGGGCTTCGTCATCCCGTGAAGGGACTGGATCACCTTAAAGAACAACCCTGGGCTTCGTCATCCCGTGAAGGGACTGGGTCACCTTAAAGAACAACCCTGGGCTTCGTCATCCCATGAAAGGACTGGGTCACCTTAAAGAACAACCCTGGGCTTCGTCATCCCATAAAGGGACTGGGTCACCTTAAAGAACAATCCCGGGCTTCGTCATCCCGTGAAGGGACTGGGTCACCTTAAAGAACAACCCTGGGCTTCGTCATCCCGTGAAGTGACTGGGTCACCTTAAAGAACAATCCCGGGCTTCGTCATCCCGTGAAGGGACTGGGTCACCTTAAAGAACAACCCCGGGCTTCGTCATCCCGTGAAGGGACTGGGTCACCTTAAAGAACAACCCCGGGCTTCGTCATCCCGTGAAGGGACTGGGTCACCTTAAAGAACAACCCCGGGCTTCGTCATCCCATGAAGGGACTGGGTCACCTTAAAGAACAATCCCGGGCTTCGTCATCCCATGAAGGTACTGGGTCACCTTAAAGAACAACCCCGGGCTTCGTCATCCCGTGAAGGGACTGGGTCACCTTAAAGAACAACCCCGGTCTTCTTCATCCCGTGAAGGGACTGGGTCGCCTTAAGAACAACCCCGGGCTTCGTCATCCCGTGAAGGGACTGGGTCACCTTAAAGAACAACCCTGGGCTTCGTCATCCCGTGAAGGGACTGGGTCACCTTAAAGAACAACCCCGGGCTTCGTCATCCCGTGAAGGGACTGGGTCACCTTAAAGAACAACCCCGGGCTTCGTCATCCCGTGAAATGACTGAGTCACATTAAAGAACAACCCCGGGCTTCGTCATCCCATGAAGGGACTGAGTCACCTTAAAGAACAACCCCGGGCTTCGTCATCCCATGAAGGTACTGGGTCACCTTAAAGAACAACCCCGGGCTACGTCATCCCATGAAGGTACTGGGTCACCTTAAAGAACAACCCCGGACTTCGTCATCCCGTGAAATGACTGAGTCACCTTAAAGAACAACCCCGGGCTTCGTCATCCCATGAAGGGACTGAGTCACCTTAAAGAACAACCCCGGGCTTCGTCATCCCATGAAAGGACTGGGTCACCTTAAAGAACAACCCCGGGCTTCGTCATCCCGTGAAGGGACTGGGTCACCTTAAAGAACAATCCCGGGCTTCGTCATCCCATGAAAGGACTGGGTCACCTTAAAGAACAACCGCGGGCTTCGTCATTCCGTGAAGGGACTGGGTCACCTTAAAGAACAACCCCGGGCTTCGTCATCCCATGAAAGGACTGGGTCACCTTAAAGAACAACCCTGGGCTTCGTCATCCCGTGAAATGACTGAGTCACCTTAAAGAACAACCCCGGGCTTCGTCATCCCGTGAAGGGACTGGGTCACCTTAAAGAACAATCCCGGGCTTCGTCATCCCATGAAAGGACTGGGTCACCTTAAAGAACAACCGCGGGCTTCGTCATTCCGTGAAGGGACTGGGTCACCTTAAAGAACAACCCCGGGCTTCGTCATCCCATGAAAGGACTGGGTCACCTTAAAGAACAACCCTGGGCTTCGTCATCCCGTGAAATGACTGAGTCACCTTAAAGAACAACCCCGGGCTTCGTCATCCCATGAAAGGACTGGGTCACCTTAAAGAACAACCCCGGGCTTCGTCATTCCGTGAAGGGACTGGGTCACCTTAAAGAACAACCCCGGGCTTCGTCATCCCATGAAAGGACTGGGTCACCTTAAAGAACAACCCCGGGCTTCGTCATCCCATGAAAGGACTGGGTCACCTTAAAGAACAACCCCGGGCTTCGTCATTCCGTGAAGGGACTGGGTCACCTTAAAGAACAACCCCGGGCTTCGTCATCCCATGAAAGGACTGGGTCACCTTAAAGAACAACCCTGGGCTTCGTCATCCCGTGAAATGACTGAGTCACCTTAAAGAACAACCCCGGGCTTCGTCACCTTAAAGAACAACCCCGGGCTTCGTCATCCCATGAAAGGACTGGGTCACCTTAAAGAACAACCCTGGGCTTCGTCATCCCGTGAAATGACTGAGTCACCTTAAAGAACAACCCCGGGCTTCGTCATCCCATGAAAGGACTGGGTCACCTTAAAGAACAACCCCGGGCTTCGTCATTCCGTGAAGGGACTGGGTCACCTTAAAGAACAACCCCGGGCTTCGTCATTCCGTGAAGGGACTGGGTCACCTTAAAGAACAACCCCGGGCTTCGTCATCCCGTGAAGGGACTGGGTCACCTTAAAGAACAATCCCGGGCTTCGTCATCCCGTGAAATGACTGAGTCACCTTAAAGAACAACCCTGGGCTTCATCATCCCGTGAAGGGACTGGGTCACCTTAAAGAACAACCCTGGGCTTCATCATCCCGTGAAGGGACTGGGTCACCTTAAAGAACAACCCTGGGCTTCGTCATCCCGTGAAGGGACTGGGTCACCTCAAAGAACAACCCTGGGCTTCGTCATTCCGTGAAGGGACTGGGTCACCTCAAAGAACAACCCCGGGCTTCGTCATCCCGTGAAGGGACTGGGTCACCTTAAAGAACAATGCCGGGCTTCGTCATCCCGTGAAGGGACTGGGTCACCTTAAAGAACAACCCCGGGCTTCGACATTCCGTGAAGGGACTGGGTCACCTCAAAGAACAACCCTGGGCTTCGTCATCCCGTGAAGGGACTGGGTCACCTTAAAGAACAACCCCGGGCTTCGTCATCCCGTGAAGGGACTGGGTCACCTTAAAGAACAACCCTGGGTTTCGTCATCCCGTGAAGGGACTGGGTCACCTTAAAGAACAACCGCGGGCTTCATCATCCCGTGAAGGGACTGGGTCACCTTAAAGAACAATCCCGGGCTTCGTCATCCCATGAAGGGACTGGGTCACCTTAAAGAACAACCCCGGGCTTCGTCATCCCGTGAAGGGACTGGGTCACCTTAAAGAACAACCCCGGGCTTCGTCATTCCGTGAAGGGACTGGGTCACCTCAAAGAACAACCCTGGGCTTCGTCATCCCGTGAAGGGACTGGGTCACCTTAAAGAACAACCCCGGGCTTCGTCATCCCGTGAAGGGACTGGGTCACCTTAAAGAACAACCCCGGGCTTCGTCATCCCGTGAAGGGACTGGGTCACCTTAAAGAACAACCCCGGGCTTCGTCATCCCGTGAAGGGACTGGGTCACCTTAAAGAAAATTCCCGGGCTTCGTCATCCCATGAAGGGACTGGGTCACCTCAAAGAACAACCCCGGGCTTCGTCATCCCATGAAAGGACTGGGTCACCTTAAAGAACAACCCCGGGCTTCGTCATCCCATGAAGGGACTGGGTCACCTTAAAGAACAACCCCGGGCTTCGTCATCCCGTGACGGGACTGGGTCACCTTAAAGAACAACCCCGGGCTTCGTCATCCCATGAAGGGACTGGGTCACCTTAAAGAACAACCCCGGGCTTCGTCATCCCATGAAGGGACTGGGTCACCTTAAAGAACAACCCCGGGCTTCGTCATCCCGTGAAGGGACTGGGTCACCTTAAAGAACAACCCCGGGCTTCGTCATCCCATGAAGGGACTGGGTCACCTTAAAGAACAATCCCGGGCTTCGTCATCCCGTGAAGGGACTGGGTCACCTTAAAGAACAACCCCGGGCTTCGTCATCCCGTGAAGGGACTGGGTCACCTTAAAGAACAACCCCGGGCTTCGTCATCCCGCGAAATGACTGAGTCACCTTAAAGAACAACCCCGGGCTTCGTCATCCCATGAAGGGACTGGGTCACCTTAAAGAACAACCCCGGGCTTCGTCATCCCTTGAAGGGACTGGGTCACCTTAAAGAACAACCCCGGGCTTCGTCATCCCGTGAAATGACTGAGTCACCTTAAAGAACAACCCCGGGCTTCATCAACCCGTGAAGGGACTGGGTCACCTTAAAGAACAACCCCGGGCTTCGTCATCCCATGAAGGGACTGGGTCACCTTAAAGAACAATCCCGTGCTTCGTCATCCCGTGAAGGGACTGGGTCACCTTAAAGAACAACCCTGGGCTTCGTCATCCCGTGAAGGGACTGGGTCACCTTAAAGAACAACCCCGGGCTTCGTCATCCCATGAAGGGACTGGGTCACCTTAAAGAACAACCCCGGGCTTCGTCATCCCATGAAGGGACTGGGTCACCTTAAAGAACAACCCCGGGCTTCGTCATCCCGTGAAGGGACTGGGTCACCTTGAAGAACAACCCCGGGCTTCGTCATCCCATGAAGGGACTGGGTCACCTTAAAGAACAATCCCGGGCTTCGTCATCCCGTGAAGGGACTGGGTCACCTTAAAGAACAACCCCGGGCTTCGTCATCCCGTGAAGGGACTGGGTCACCTTAAAGAACAACCCCGGGCTTCGTCATCCCGCGAAATGACTGAGTCACCTTAAAGAACAACCCCGGGCTTCGTCATCCCATGAAGGGACTGGGTCACCTTAAAGAACAACCCCGGGCTTCGTCATCCCTTGAAGGGACTGGGTCACCTTAAAGAACAACCCCGGGCTTCGTCATCCCGTGAAATGACTGAGTCACCTTAAAGAACAACCCCGGGCTTCATCATCCCGTGAAGGGACTGGGTCACCTTAAAGAACAACCCCGGGCTTCGTCATCCCATGAAGGGACTGGGTCACCTTAAAGAACAATCCCGTGCTTCGTCATCCCGTGAAGGGACTGGGTCACCTTAAAGAACAACCCTGGGCTTCGTCATCCCGTGAAGGGACTGGGTCACCTTAAAGAACAACCCTGGGCTTCGTCATCCCGTGAAGGGACTGGGTCACCTTAAAGAACAACCCCGGGCTTTATCATCCCGTGAAGGGACTGGGTCACCTTAAAGAACAACCCCGGGCTTCGTCATCCCGTGAAGGGACTGGGTCACCTTAAAGAACAACCCCGGGCTTCGTCATCCCGTGAAGGGACTGGGTCACCTTAAAGAACAACCCTGGGCTTCGTCATCCCGTGAAGGGACTGGGTCACCTTAAAGAACAACCCCGGGCTTCATCATCCCGTGAAGGGACTGGGTCACCTTAAAGAACAACCCCGGGCTTCGTCATCCCGTGAAGGGACTGGGTCACCTTAAAGAACAACCCCGGGCTTCGTCATCCCGTGAAGGGACTGGGTCACCTTAAAGAACAATCCCGGGCTTCGTCATCCCGTGAAGGGACTGAGTCACCTTAAAGAACAACCCCGGGCTTCGTCATCCCGTGAAGGGACTGGGTCACCTTAAAGAACAACCCCGGGCTTCGTCATCCCGTGAAATGACTGAGTCACCTTAAAGAACAACCCCGGTCTTCGTCATCCCGTGAAATGACTGAGTCACCTTAAAGAACAACCCCGGGCTTCGTCATCCCGTGAAGGGACTGGGTCACCTTAAAGAACAACCCCGGGCTTCGTCATCCCGTGAAGGGACTGGGTCACCTTAAAGAACAACCCCGGGCTTCGTCATCCCGTGAAGGGACTGGGTCACCTTAAAGAACAACCCCGGGCTTCGTCATCCCGTGAAGGGACTGGGTCACCTTAAAGAACAACCCTGGGCTTCGTCATCCCGTGAAGGGACTGGGTCACCTTAAAGAACAACCCCGGGCTTCGTCATCCCATAAAGGGACTGGGTCACCTTAAAGAACAACCCTGGGCTTCGTCATCCCGTGAAGGGACTGGGTCACCTTAAAGAACAACCCTGGGCTTCGTCATCCCGTGAAGGGACTGGGTCACCTTAAAGAACAACCCTGGGCTTCGTCATCCCGTGAAGGGACTGGGTCGCCTTAAAGAACAATCCCGGGCTTCGTCATCCCGTGAAGGGACTGGGTCACCTTAAAGAACAACCCTGGGCTTCGTCATCCCGTGAAGGGACTGGGTCACCTTAAAGAACAACCCCGGGCTTCGTCATCCCATGAAGGGACTGGGTCACTTTAAAGAACAACCCCGGGCTTCGTCATCCCGTGAAGGGACTGAGTCACCTTAAAGAACAACCCTGGGCTTCATCATCCCGTGAAGGGACTGGGTCACCTTAAAGAACAACCCTGGGCTTCGTCATCCCGTGAAGGGACTGGGTCACCTTAAAGAACAACCCCGGGCTTCGTCATCCCATGAAGGGACTGGGTCACCTTAAAGAACAACCCCGGGCTTCGTCATCCCGTGAAGGGACTGGGTCACCTTAAAGAACAACCCCGGGCTTCGTCATCCCATGAAGGTACTGGGTCACCTTAAAGAACAACCCTGGGCTTCGTCATCCCGTGAAGGGACTGGGTCACCTTAAAGAACAACCCCGGGCTTCGTCATCCCATGAAGGGACTGGGTCACCTTAAAGAACAACCCCGGGCTTCGTCATCCCGTGAAGGGACTGGGTCACCTTAAAGAACAAGCCTGGGCTTCATCATCCCGTGAAGGGACTGGGTCACCTTAAAGAACAACCCTGGGCTTCGTCATCCCGTGAAGGGACTGGGTCACCTTAAAGAACAACCCCGGGCTTCGTCATCCCATGAAGGGACCGGGTCACCTTAAAGAACAACCCCGGGCTTCGTCATCCCGTGAAGGGACTGGGTCACCTTAAAGAACAATCCCGGGCTTCGTCATCCCGTGAAGGGACTGGGTCACCTTAAAGAACAACCCTGGGCTTCGTCATCCCGTGAAGGGACTGGGTCACCTTAAAGAACAACCCTGGGCTTCGTCATCCCGTGAAAGGACTGGATCACCTTAAAGAACAACCCTGGGCTTCGTCATCCCGTGAAGGGACTGGGTCACCTTAAAGAACAACCCTGGGCTTCGTCATCCCATGAAAGGACTGGGTCACCTTAAAGAACAACCCTGGGCTTCGTCATCCCATAAAGGGACTGGGTCACCTTAAAGAACAATCCCGGGCTTCGTCATCCCGTGAAGGGACTGGGTCACCTTAAAGAACAACCCTGGGCTTCGTCATCCCGTGAAGTGACTGGGTCACCTTAAAGAACAATCCCGGGCTTCGTCATCCCGTGAAGGGACTGGGTCACCTTAAAGAACAACCCCGGGCTTCGTCATCCCGTGAAGGGACTGGGTCACCTTAAAGAACAACCCCGGGCTTCGTCATCCCGTGAAGGGACTGGGTCACCTTAAAGAACAACCCCGGGCTTCGTCATCCCATGAAGGGACTGGGTCACCTTAAAGAACAATCCCGGGCTTCGTCATCCCATGAAGGTACTGGGTCACCTTAAAGAACAACCCCGGGCTTCGTCATCCCGTGAAGGGACTGGGTCACCTTAAAGAACAACCCCGGTCTTCTTCATCCCGTGAAGGGACTGGGTCGCCTTAAGAACAACCCCGGGCTTCGTCATCCCGTGAAGGGACTGGGTCACCTTAAAGAACAACCCTGGGCTTCGTCATCCCGTGAAGGGACTGGGTCACCTTAAAGAACAACCCCGGGCTTCGTCATCCCGTGAAGGGACTGGGTCACCTTAAAGAACAACCCCGGGCTTCGTCATCCCGTGAAATGACTGAGTCACCTTAAAGAACAACCCCGGGCTTCGTCATCCCATGAAGGGACTGAGTCACCTTAAAGAACAACCCCGGGCTTCGTCATCCCATGAAGGTACTGGGTCACCTTAAAGAACAACCCCGGGCTACGTCATCCCATGAAGGTACTGGGTCACCTTAAAGAACAACCCCGGACTTCGTCATCCCGTGAAATGACTGAGTCACCTTAAAGAACAACCCCGGGCTTCGTCATCCCATGAAGGGACTGAGTCACCTTAAAGAACAACCCCGGGCTTCGTCATCCCATGAAAGGACTGGGTCACCTTAAAGAACAACCCCGGGCTTCGTCATCCCGTGAAGGGACTGGGTCACCTTAAAGAACAATCCCGGGCTTCGTCATCCCATGAAAGGACTGGGTCACCTTAAAGAACAACCGCGGGCTTCGTCATTCCGTGAAGGGACTGGGTCACCTTAAAGAACAACCCCGGGCTTCGTCATCCCATGAAAGGACTGGGTCACCTTAAAGAACAACCCTGGGCTTCGTCATCCCGTGAAATGACTGAGTCACCTTAAAGAACAACCCCGGGCTTCGTCATCCCATGAAAGGACTGGGTCACCTTAAAGAACAACCCCGGGCTTCGTCATTCCGTGAAGGGACTGGGTCACCTTAAAGAACAACCCCGGGCTTCGTCATCCCATGAAAGGACTGGGTCACCTTAAAGAACAACCCCGGGCTTCGTCATCCCATGAAAGGACTGGGTCACCTTAAAGAACAACCCCGGGCTTCGTCATTCCGTGAAGGGACTGGGTCACCTTAAAGAACAACCCCGGGCTTCGTCATCCCATGAAAGGACTGGGTCACCTTAAAGAACAACCCTGGGCTTCGTCATCCCGTGAAATGACTGAGTCACCTTAAAGAACAACCCCGGGCTTCGTCATCCCATGAAAGGACTGGGTCACCTTAAAGAACAACCCCGGGCTTCGTCATTGCGTGAAGGTACTGGGTCACCTTAAAGAACAACCCCGGGCTTCGTCATCCCGTGAAGGGACTGGGTCACCTTAAAGAACAATCCCGGGCTTCGTCATCCCGTGAAATGACTGAGTCACCTTAAAGAACAACCCTGGGCTTCATCATCCCGTGAAGGGACTGGGTCACCTTAAAGAACAACCCTGGGCTTCATCATCCCGTGAAGGGACTGGGTCACCTTAAAGAACAACCCTGGGCTTCGTCATCCCGTGAAGGGACTGGGTCACCTCAAAGAACAACCCTGGGCTTCGTCATTCCGTGAAGGGACTGGGTCACCTCAAAGAACAACCCTGGGCTTCGTCATCCCGTGAAGGGACTGGGTCACCTTAAAGAACAATCCCGGGCTTCGTCATCCCGTGAAGGGACTGGGTCACCTTAAAGAACAACCCCGGGCTTCGACATTCCGTGAAGGAACTGGGTCACCTCAAAGAACAACCCTGGGCTTCGTCATCCCGTGAAGGGACTGGGTCACCTTAAAGAACAACCCCGGGCTTCGTCATCCCGTGAAGGGACTGGGTCACCTTAAAGAACAACCCTGGGCTTCGTCATCCCGTGAAGGGACTGGGTCACCTTAAAGAACAACCCCGGGCTTCATCATCCCGTGAAGGGACTGGGTCACCTTAAAGAACAATCCCGGGCTTCGTCATCCCATGAAGGGACTGGGTCACCTTAAAGAACAATCCCGGGCTTCGTCATCCCATAAAGGGACTGGGTCACCTTAAAGAACAACCCTGGGCTTCGTCATCCCGTGAAGGGACTGGGTCACCTTAAAGAACAACCCCGGGCTTCGTCATCCCATGAAGGGACTGGGTCGCCTGAAGAACAACCCCGGGCTTCGTCATCCCATGAAGGGACTGGGTCACCTTAAAGAACAACCCTGGGCTTCGTCATCCCGTGAAATGACTGAGTCACCTTAAAGAACAACCCCGGGCTTCGTCATCCCGTGAAGGGACTGGGTCACCTTAAAGAACAACCCTGGGCTTCGTCATCCCGTGAAGGGACTGGGTCACCTTAAAGAACAATCCCGGGCTTCGTCATCCCGTGAAGGGACTGGGTCACCTTAAAGAACAACCCTGGGCTTCGTCATCCCGTGAAGGGACTGGGTCACCTTAAAGAACAATTCCGGGCTTCGTCATCCCGTGAAGGGACTGAGTCACCTTAAAGAACAACCCCGCGCTTCGTCATCCCGTGAAGGGACTGGGTCACCTTAAAGAACAACCCCGGGCTTCGTCATCCCGTGAAGGGACTGGGTCACCTTAAAGAACAACCCCGGGCTTCGTCATCCCGTGAAGGGACTGGGTCACCTTAAAGAACAACCCCGCGCTTCGTCATCCCGTGAAGGGACTGGGTCACCTTAAAGAACAATCCCGGGCTTCGTCATCCCATGAAGGTACTGGGTCACCTTAAAGAACAATCCCGGGCTACGTCATCCCATGAAGGTACTGGGTCACCTTAAAGAACAACCCCGGACTTCGTCGTCCCGTGAAGGGACTGGGTCACCTTAAAGAACAACCCCGGGCTACGTCATCCCATGAAGGTACTGGGTCACCTTAAAGAACAATCCCGGGCTTCGTCATCCCGTGAAGGGACTGGGTCACCTTAAAGAACAACCCCGGGCTTCGTCATCCCGTGAAGGGACTGGGTCACCTTAAAGAACAACCCCGGGCTTCGTCATCCCGTGAAATGACTGAGTCACCTTAAAGAACAACCCCGGGCTTCGTCATCCCATGAAGGGACTGAGTCACCTTAAAGAACAACCCCGGGCTTCGTCATCCCATGAAGGTACTGGGTCACCTTAAAGAACAACCCCGGGCTACGTCATCCCATGAAGGTACTGGGTCACCTTAAAGAACAACCCCGGACTTCGTCATCCCGTGAAATGACTGAGTCACCTTAAAGAACAACCCCGGGCTTCGTCATCCCATGAAGGGACTGAGTCACCTTAAAGAACAACCCCGGGCTTCGTCATCCCATGAAAGGACTGGGTCACCTTAAAGAACAACCCCGGGCTTCGTCATCCCGTGAAGGGACTGGGTCACCTTAAAGAACAATCCCGGGCTTCGTCATCCCATGAAAGGACTGGGTCACCTTAAAGAACAACCGCGGGCTTCGTCATTCCGTGAAGGGACTGGGTCACCTTAAAGAACAACCCCGGGCTTCGTCATCCCATGAAAGGACTGGGTCACCTTAAAGAACAACCCTGGGCTTCGTCATCCCGTGAAATGACTGAGTCACCTTAAAGAACAACCCCGGGCTTCGTCATCCCATGAAAGGACTGGGTCACCCTAAAGAACAACCCCGGGCTTCGTCATTCCGTGAAGGGACTGGGTCACCTTAAAGAACAACCCCGGGCTTCGTCATCCCATGAAAGGACTGGGTCACCTTAAAGAACAACCCCGGGCTTCGTCATCCCATGAAAGGACTGGGTCACCTTAAAGAACAACCCCGGGCTTCGTCATTCCGTGAAGGGACTGGGTCACCTTAAAGAACAACCCCGGGCTTCGTCATCCCATGAAAGGACTGGGTCACCTTAAAGAACAACCCTGGGCTTCGTCATCCCGTGAAATGACTGAGTCACCTTAAAGAACAACCCCGGGCTTCGTCACCTTAAAGAACAACCCCGGGCTTCGTCATCCCATGAAAGGACTGGGTCACCTTAAAGAACAACCCTGGGCTTCGTCATCCCGTGAAATGACTGAGTCACCTTAAAGAACAACCCCGGGCTTCGTCATCCCATGAAAGGACTGGGTCACCTTAAAGAACAACCCCGGGCTTCGTCATTCCGTGAAGGGACTGGGTCACCTTAAAGAACAACCCCGGGCTTCGTCATTCCGTGAAGGGACTGGGTCACCTTAAAGAACAACCCCGGGCTTCGTCATCCCGTGAAGGGACTGGGTCACCTTAAAGAACAATCCCGGGCTTCGTCATCCCGTGAAATGACTGAGTCACCTTAAAGAACAACCCTGGGCTTCATCATCCCGTGAAGGGACTGGGTCACCTTAAAGAACAACCCTGGGCTTCATCATCCCGTGAAGGGACTGGGTCACCTTAAAGAACAACCCTGGGCTTCGTCATCCCGTGAAGGGACTGGGTCACCTCAAAGAACAACCCTGGGCTTCGTCATTCCGTGAAGGGACTGGGTCACCTCAAAGAACAACCCCGGGCTTCGTCATCCCGTGAAGGGACTGGGTCACCTTAAAGAACAATCCCGGGCTTCGTCATCCCGTGAAGGGACTGGGTCACCTTAAAGAACAACCCCGGGCTTCGACATTCCGTGAAGGGACTGGGTCACCTCAAAGAACAACCCTGGGCTTCGTCATCCCGTGAAGGGACTGGGTCACCTTAAAGAACAACCCCGGGCTTCGTCATCCCGTGAAGGGACTGGGTCACCTTAAAGAACAACCCTGGGCTTCGTCATCCCGTGAAGGGACTGGGTCACCTTAAAGAACAACCGCGGGCTTCATCATCCCGTGAAGGGACTGGGTCACCTTAAAGAACAATCCCGGGCTTCGTCATCCCATGAAGGGACTGGGTCACCTTAAAGAACAACCCCGGGCTTCGTCATCCCGTGAAGGGACTGGGTCACCTTAAAGAACAACCCCGGGCTTCGTCATTCCGTGAAGGGACTGGGTCACCTCAAAGAACAACCCTGGGCTTCGTCATCCCGTGAAGGGACTGGGTCACCTTAAAGAACAACCCCGGGCTTCGTCATCCCGTGAAGGGACTGGGTCACCTTAAAGAAGAACCCCGGGCTTCGTCATCCCGTGAAGGGACTGGGTCACCTTAAAGAACAACCCCGGGCTTCGTCATCCCGTGAAGGGACTGGGTCACCTTAAAGAACAACCCTGGGCTTCGTCATCCCGTGAAGGGACTGGGTCACCTTAAAGAACAACCCCGGGCTTCGTCATCCCGTGAAGGGACTGGGTCACCTTAAAGAACAATCCCGGGCTTCGTCATCCCATGAAGGGACTGGGTCACCTCAAAGAACAACCCCGGGCTTCGTCATCCCATGAAAGGACTGGGTCACCTTAAAGAACAACCCCGGGCTTCGTCATCCCATGAAGGGACTGGGTCACCTTAAAGAACAACCCCGGGCTTCGTCATCCCGTGACGGGACTGGGTCACCTTAAAGAACAACCCCGGGCTTCGTCATCCCATGAAGGGACTGGGTCACCTTAAAGAACAACCCCGGGCTTCGTCATCCCATGAAGGGACTGGGTCACCTTAAAGAACAACCCCGGGCTTCGTCATCCCGTGAAGGGACTGGGTCACCTTAAAGAACAACCCCGGGCTTCGTCATCCCATGAAGGGACTGGGTCACCTTAAAGAACAATCCCGGGCTTCGTCATCCCGTGAAGGGACTGGGTCACCTTAAAGAACAACCCCGGGCTTCGTCATCCCGTGAAGGGACTGGGTCACCTTAAAGAACAACCCCGGGCTTCGTCATCCCGCGAAATGACTGAGTCACCTTAAAGAACAACCCCGGGCTTCGTCATCCCATGAAGGGACTGGGTCACCTTAAAGAACAACCCCGGGCTTCGTCATCCCTTGAAGGGACTGGGTCACCTTAAAGAACAACCCCGGGCTTCGTCATCCCGTGAAATGACTGGGTCACCTTCAAGAACAATCCCGTGCTTCGTCATCCCGTGAAGGGACTGGGTCACCTTAAAGAACAACCCTGGGCTTCGTCATCCCGTGAAGGGACTGGGTCACCTTAAAGAACAACCCCGGGCTTCGTCATCCCATGAAGGGACTGGGTCACCTTAAAGAACAACCCCGGCTTCGTCATCCCATGAAGGGACTGGGTCACCTTAAAGAACAACCCCGGGCTTCGTCATCCCGTGAAGGGACTGGGTCACCTTAAAGAACAACCCCGGGCTTCGTCATCCCATGAAGGGACTGGGTCACCTTAAAGAACAATCCCGGGCTTCGTCATCCCGTGAAGGGACTGGGTCACCTTAAAGAACAACCCCGGGCTTCGTCATCCCGTGAAGGGACTGGGTCACCTTAAAGAACAACCCCGGGCTTCGTCATCCCATGAAGGGACTGGGTCACCTTAAAGAACAACCCCGGGCTTCGTCATCCCTTGAAGGGACTGGGTCACCTTAAAGAACAACCCCGGGCTTCGTCATCCCGTGAAATGACTGAGTCACCTTAAAGAACAACCCCGGGCTTCATCATCCCGTGAAGGGACTGGGTCACCTTAAAGAACAACCCCGGGCTTCGTCATCCCATGAAGGGACTGGGTCACCTTAAAGAACAATCCCGTGCTTCGTCATCCCGATGAAGGGACTGGGTCACCTTAAAGAACAACCCTGGGCTTCGTCATCCCGTGAAGGGACTGGGTCACCTTAAAGAACAACCCCGGGCTTTATCATCCCGTGAAGGGACTGGGTCACCTTAAAGAACAACCCCGGGCTTCGTCATCCCGTGAAGGGACTGGGTCACCTTAAAGAACAACCCCGGGCTTCGTCATCCCGTGAAGGGACTGGGTCACCTTAAAGAACAACCCTGGGCTTCGTCATCCCGTGAAGGGACTGGGTCACCTTAAAGAACAACCCCGGGCTTCATCATCCCGTGAAGGGACTGGGTCACCTTAAAGAACAACCCCGGGCTTCGTCATCCCGTGAAGGGACTGGGTCACCTTAAAGAACAACCCCGGGCTTCGTCATCCCGTGAAGGGACTGGGTCACCTTAAAGAACAATCCCGGGCTTCGTCATCCCGTGAAGGGACTGAGTCACCTTAAAGAACAACCCCGGGCTTCGTCATCCCGTGAAGGGACTGGGTCACCTTAAAGAACAACCCCGGGCTTCGTCATCCCGTGAAATGACTGAGTCACCTTAAAGAACAACCCCGGTCTTCGTCATCCCGTGAAAAGACTGAGTCACCTTAAAGAACAACCCCGGGCTTCGTCATCCGTGAAGGGACTGGGTCACCTTAAAGAACAACCCCGGGCTTCGTCATCCCGTGAAGGGACTGGGTCACCTTAAAGAACAACCCCGGGCTTCGTCATCCCGTGAAGGGACTGGGTCACCTTAAAGAACAACCCCGGGCTTCGTCATCCCGTGAAGGGACTGGGTCACCTTAAAGAACAACCCTGGGCTTCGTCATCCCGTGAAGGGACTGGGTCACCTTAAAGAACAACCCCGGGCTTCGTCATCCCATAAAGGGACTGGGTCACCTTAAAGAACAACCCTGGGCTTCGTCATCCCGTGAAGGGACTGGGTCACCTTAAAGAACAACCCTGGGCTTCGTCATCCCGTGAAGGGACTGGGTCACCTTAAAGAACAACCCTGGGCTTCGTCATCCCGTGAAGGGACTGGGTCGCCTTAAAGAACAATCCCGGGCTTCGTCATCCCGTGAAGGGACTGGGTCACCTTAAAGAACAACCCTGGGCTTCGTCATCCCGTGAAGGGACTGGGTCACCTTAAAGAACAACCCTGGGCTTCGTCATCCCATGAAAGGACTGGGTCACCTTAAAGAACAACCCTGGGCTTCGTCATCCCATAAAGGGACTGGGTCACCTTAAAGAACAATCCCGGGCTTCGTCATCCCGTGAAGGGACTGGGTCACCTTAAAGAACAACCCTGGGCTTCGTCATCCCGTGAAGTGACTGGGTCACCTTAAAGAACAATCCCGGGCTTCGTCATCCCGTGAAGGGACTGGGTCACCTTAAAGAACAACCCCGGCTTCGTCATCCCGTGAAGGGACTGGGTCACCTTAAAGAACAACCCCGGGCTTCGTCATCCCGTGAAGGGACTGGGTCACCTTAAAGAACAACCCCGGGCTTCGTCATCCCATGAAGGGACTGGGTCACCTTAAAGAACAATCCCGGGCTTCGTCATCCCATGAAGGTACTGGGTCACCTTAAAGAACAACCCCGGGCTTCGTCATCCCGTGAAGGGACTGGGTCACCTTAAAGAACAACCCCGGTCTTCTTCATCCCGTGAAGGGACTGGGTCGCCTTAAGAACAACCCCGGGCTTCGTCATCCCGTGAAGGGACTGGGTCACCTTAAAGAACAACCCTGGGCTTCGTCATCCCGTGAAGGGACTGGGTCACCTTAAAGAACAACCCCGGGCTTCGTCATCCCGTGAAGGGACTGGGTCACCTTAAAGAACAACCCCGGGCTTCGTCATCCCGTGAAATGACTGAGTCACCTTAAAGAACAACCCCGGGCTTCGTCATCCCATGAAGGGACTGAGTCACCTTAAAGAACAACCCCGGGCTTCGTCATCCCATGAAGGTACTGGGTCACCTTAAAGAACAACCCCGGGCTACGTCATCCCATGAAGGTACTGGGTCACCTTAAAGAACAACCCCGGACTTCGTCATCCCGTGAAATGACTGAGTCACCTTAAAGAACAACCCCGGGCTTCGTCATCCCATGAAGGGACTGAGTCACCTTAAAGAACAACCCCGGGCTTCGTCATCCCATGAAAGGACTGGGTCACCTTAAAGAACAACCCCGGGCTTCGTCATCCCGTGAAGGGACTGGGTCACCTTAAAGAACAATCCCGGGCTTCGTCATCCCATGAAAGGACTGGGTCACCTTAAAGAACAACCGCGGGCTTCGTCATTCCGTGAAGGGACTGGGTCACCTTAAAGAACAACCCCGGGCTTCGTCATCCCATGAAAGGACTGGGTCACCTTAAAGAACAACCCTGGGCTTCGTCATCCCGTGAAATGACTGAGTCACCTTAAAGAACAACCCCGGGCTTCGTCATCCCATGAAAGGACTGGGTCACCTTAAAGAACAACCCCGGGCTTCGTCATTCCGTGAAGGGACTGGGTCACCTTAAAGAACAACCCCGGGCTTCGTCATCCCATGAAAGGACTGGGTCACCTTAAAGAACAACCCCGGGCTTCGTCATCCCATGAAAGGACTGGGTCACCTTAAAGAACAACCCCGGGCTTCGTCATTCCGTGAAGGGACTGGGTCACCTTAAAGAACAACCCCGGGCTTCGTCATCCCATGAAAGGACTGGGTCACCTTAAAGAACAACCCTGGGCTTCGTCATCCCGTGAAATGACTGAGTCACCTTAAAGAACAACCCCGGGCTTCGTCATCCCATGAAAGGACTGGGTCACCTTAAAGAACAACCCCGGGCTTCGTCATTGCGTGAAGGTACTGGGTCACCTTAAAGAACAACCCCGGGCTTCGTCATCCCGTGAAGGGACTGGGTCACCTTAAAGAACAATCCCGGGCTTCGTCATCCCGTGAAATGACTGAGTCACCTTAAAGAACAACCCTGGGCTTCATCATCCCGTGAAGGGACTGGGTCACCTTAAAGAACAACCCTGGGCTTCATCATCCCGTGAAGGGACTGGGTCACCTTAAAGAACAACCCTGGGCTTCGTCATCCCGTGAAGGGACTGGGTCACCTCAAAGAACAACCCTGGGCTTCGTCATTCCGTGAAGGGACTGGGTCACCTCAAAGAACAACCCTGGGCTTCGTCATCCCGTGAAGGGACTGGGTCACCTTAAAGAACAATCCCGTGCTTCGTCATCCCGTGAAGGGACTGGGTCACCTTAAAGAACAACCCTGGGCTTCGTCATCCCGTGAAGGGACTGGGTCACCTTAAAGAACAACCCTGGGCTTCGTCATCCCGTGAAGGGACTGGGTCACCTTAAAGAACAACCCCGGGCTTTATCATCCCGTGAAGGGACTGGGTCACCTTAAAGAACAACCCCGGGCTTCGTCATCCCGTGAAGGGACTGGGTCACCTTAAAGAACAACCCCGGGCTTCGTCATCCCGTGAAGGGACTGGGTCACCTTAAAGAACAACCCTGGGCTTCGTCATCCCGTGAAGGGACTGGGTCACCTTAAAGAACAACCCCGGGCTTCATCATCCCGTGAAGGGACTGGGTCACCTTAAAGAACAACCCCGGGCTTCGTCATCCCGTGAAGGGACTGGGTCACCTTAAAGAACAACCCCGGGCTTCGTCATCCCGTGAAGGGACTGGGTCACCTTAAAGAACAATCCCGGGCTTCGTCATCCCGTGAAGGGACTGAGTCACCTTAAAGAACAACCCCGGGCTTCGTCATCCCGTGAAGGGACTGGGTCACCTTAAAGAACAACCCCGGGCTTCGTCATCCCGTGAAATGACTGAGTCACCTTAAAGAACAACCCCGGTCTTCGTCATCCCGTGAAAAGACTGAGTCACCTTAAAGAACAACCCCGGGCTTCGTCATCCCGTGAAGGGACTGGGTCACCTTAAAGAACAACCCCGGGCTTCGTCATCCCGTGAAGGGACTGGGTCACCTTAAAGAACAACCCCGGGCTTCGTCATCCCGTGAAGGGACTGGGTCACCTTAAAGAACAACCCCGGGCTTCGTCATCCCGTGAAGGGACTGGGTCACCTTAAAGAACAACCCTGGGCTTCGTCATCCCGTGAAGGGACTGGGTCACCTTAAAGAACAACCCCGGGCTTCGTCATCCCATAAAGGGACTGGGTCACCTTAAAGAACAACCCTGGGCTTCGTCATCCCGTGAAGGGACTGGGTCACCTTAAAGAACAACCCTGGGCTTCGTCATCCCGTGAAGGGACTGGGTCACCTTAAAGAACAACCCTGGGCTTCGTCATCCCGTGAAGGGACTGGGTCGCCTTAAAGAACAATCCCGGGCTTCGTCATCCCGTGAAGGGACTGGGTCACCTTAAAGAACAACCCTGGGCTTCGTCATCCCGTGAAGGGACTGGGTCACCTTAAAGAACAACCCTGGGCTTCGTCATCCCATGAAAGGACTGGGTCACCTTAAAGAACAACCCTGGGCTTCGTCATCCCATAAAGGGACTGGGTCACCTTAAAGAACAATCCCGGGCTTCGTCATCCCGTGAAGGGACTGGGTCACCTTAAAGAACAACCCTGGGCTTCGTCATCCCGTGAAGTGACTGGGTCACCTTAAAGAACAATCCCGGGCTTCGTCATCCCGTGAAGGGACTGGGTCACCTTAAAGAACAACCCCGGGCTTCGTCATCCCGTGAAGGGACTGGGTCACCTTAAAGAACAACCCCGGGCTTCGTCATCCCGTGAAGGGACTGGGTCACCTTAAAGAACAACCCCGGGCTTCGTCATCCCATGAAGGGACTGGGTCACCTTAAAGAACAATCCCGGGCTTCGTCATCCCATGAAGGTACTGGGTCACCTTAAAGAACAACCCCGGGCTTCGTCATCCCGTGAAGGGACTGGGTCACCTTAAAGAACAACCCCGGTCTTCTTCATCCCGTGAAGGGACTGGGTCGCCTTAAGAACAACCCCGGGCTTCGTCATCCCGTGAAGGGACTGGGTCACCTTAAAGAACAACCCTGGGCTTCGTCATCCCGTGAAGGGACTGGGTCACCTTAAAGAACAACCCCGGGCTTCGTCATCCCGTGAAGGGACTGGGTCACCTTAAAGAACAACCCCGGGCTTCGTCATCCCGTGAAATGACTGAGTCACCTTAAAGAACAACCCCGGGCTTCGTCATCCCATGAAGGGACTGAGTCACCTTAAAGAACAACCCCGGGCTTCGTCATCCCATGAAGGTACTGGGTCACCTTAAAGAACAACCCCGGGCTACGTCATCCCATGAAGGTACTGGGTCACCTTAAAGAACAACCCCGGACTTCGTCATCCCGTGAAATGACTGAGTCACCTTAAAGAACAACCCCGGGCTTCGTCATCCCATGAAGGGACTGAGTCACCTTAAAGAACAACCCCGGGCTTCGTCATCCCATGAAAGGACTGGGTCACCTTAAAGAACAACCCCGGGCTTCGTCATCCCGTGAAGGGACTGGGTCACCTTAAAGAACAATCCCGGGCTTCGTCATCCCATGAAAGGACTGGGTCACCTTAAAGAACAACCGCGGGCTTCGTCATTCCGTGAAGGGACTGGGTCACCTTAAAGAACAACCCCGGGCTTCGTCATCCCATGAAAGGACTGGGTCACCTTAAAGAACAACCCTGGGCTTCGTCATCCCGTGAAATGACTGAGTCACCTTAAAGAACAACCCCGGGCTTCGTCATCCCATGAAAGGACTGGGTCACCTTAAAGAACAACCCCGGGCTTCGTCATTCCGTGAAGGGACTGGGTCACCTTAAAGAACAACCCCGGGCTTCGTCATCCCATGAAAGGACTGGGTCACCTTAAAGAACAACCCCGGGCTTCGTCATCCCATGAAAGGACTGGGTCACCTTAAAGAACAACCCCGGGCTTCGTCATTCCGTGAAGGGACTGGGTCACCTTAAAGAACAACCCCGGGCTTCGTCATCCCATGAAAGGACTGGGTCACCTTAAAGAACAACCCTGGGCTTCGTCATCCCGTGAAATGACTGAGTCACCTTAAAGAACAACCCCGGGCTTCGTCATCCCATGAAAGGACTGGGTCACCTTAAAGAACAACCCCGGGCTTCGTCATTGCGTGAAGGTACTGGGTCACCTTAAAGAACAACCCCGGGCTTCGTCATCCCGTGAAGGGACTGGGTCACCTTAAAGAACAATCCCGGGCTTCGTCATCCCGTGAAATGACTGAGTCACCTTAAAGAACAACCCTGGGCTTCATCATCCCGTGAAGGGACTGGGTCACCTTAAAGAACAACCCTGGGCTTCATCATCCCGTGAAGGGACTGGGTCACCTTAAAGAACAACCCTGGGCTTCGTCATCCCGTGAAGGGACTGGGTCACCTCAAAGAACAACCCTGGGCTTCGTCATTCCGTGAAGGGACTGGGTCACCTCAAAGAACAACCCTGGGCTTCGTCATCCCGTGAAGGGACTGGGTCACCTTAAAGAACAATCCCGGGCTTCGTCATCCCGTGAAGGGACTGGGTCACCTTAAAGAACAACCCCGGGCTTCGACATTCCGTGAAGGAACTGGGTCACCTCAAAGAACAACCCTGGGCTTCGTCATCCCGTGAAGGGACTGGGTCACCTTAAAGAACAACCCCGGGCTTCGTCATCCCGTGAAGGGACTGGGTCACCTTAAAGAACAACCCTGGGCTTCGTCATCCCGTGAAGGGACTGGGTCACCTTAAAGAACAACCCCGGGCTTCATCATCCCGTGAAGGGACTGGGTCACCTTAAAGAACAATCCCGGGCTTCGTCATCCCATGAAGGGACTGGGTCACCTTAAAGAACAATCCCGGGCTTCGTCATCCCATAAAGGGACTGGGTCACCTTAAAGAACAACCCTGGGCTTCGTCATCCCGTGAAGGGACTGGGTCACCTTAAAGAACAACCCCGGGCTTCGTCATCCCATGAAGGGACTGGGTCGCCTGAAGAACAACCCCGGGCTTCGTCATCCCATGAAGGGACTGGGTCACCTTAAAGAACAACCCTGGGCTTCGTCATCCCGTGAAATGACTGAGTCACCTTAAAGAACAACCCCGGGCTTCGTCATCCCGTGAAGGGACTGGGTCACCTTAAAGAACAACCCTGGGCTTCGTCATCCCGTGAAGGGACTGGGTCACCTTAAAGAACAATCCCGGGCTTCGTCATCCCGTGAAGGGACTGGGTCACCTTAAAGAACAACCCTGGGCTTCGTCATCCCGTGAAGGGACTGGGTCACCTTAAAGAACAATTCCGGGCTTCGTCATCCCGTGAAGGGACTGAGTCACCTTAAAGAACAACCCCGCGCTTCGTCATCCCGTGAAGGGACTGGGTCACCTTAAAGAACAACCCCGGGCTTCGTCATCCCGTGAAGGGACTGGGTCACCTTAAAGAACAACCCCGGGCTTCGTCATCCCGTGAAGGGACTGGGTCACCTTAAAGAACAACCCCGCGCTTCGTCATCCCGTGAAGGGACTGGGTCACCTTAAAGAACAATCCCGGGCTTCGTCATCCCATGAAGGTACTGGGTCACCTTAAAGAACAATCCCGGGCTACGTCATCCCATGAAGGTACTGGGTCACCTTAAAGAACAACCCCGGACTTCGTCGTCCCGTGAAGGGACTGGGTCACCTTAAAGAACAACCCAGGGCTACGTCATCCCATGAAGGTACTGGGTCACCTTAAAGAACAATCCCGGGCTTCGTCATCCCGTGAAGGGACTGGGTCACCTTAAAGAACAACCCCGGGCTTCGTCATCCCGTGAAGGGACTGGGTCACCTTAAAGAACAACCCCGGGCTTCGTCATCCCGTGAAATGACTGAGTCACCTTAAAGAACAACCCCGGGCTTCGTCATCCCATGAAGGGACTGAGTCACCTTAAAGAACAACCCCGGGCTTCGTCATCCCATGAAGGTACTGGGTCACCTTAAAGAACAACCCCGGGCTACGTCATCCCATGAAGGTACTGGGTCACCTTAAAGAACAACCCCGGACTTCGTCATCCCGTAAAATGACTGAGTCACCTTAAAGAACAACCCCGGGCTTCGTCATCCCATGAAGGGACTGAGTCACCTTAAAGAACAACCCCGGGCTTCGTCATCCCATGAAAGGACTGGGTCACCTTAAAGAACAACCCCGGGCTTCGTCATCCCGTGAAGGGACTGGGTCACCTTAAAGAACAATCCCGGGCTTCGTCATCCCATGAAAGGACTGGGTCACCTTAAAGAACAACCGCGGGCTTCGTCATTCCGTGAAGGGACTGGGTCACCTTAAAGAACAACCCCGGGCTTCGTCATCCCATGAAAGGACTGGGTCACCTTAAAGAACAACCCTGGGCTTCGTCATCCCGTGAAATGACTGAGTCACCTTAAAGAACAACCCCGGGCTTCGTCATCCCATGAAAGGACTGGGTCACCCTAAAGAACAACCCCGGGCTTCGTCATTCCGTGAAGGGACTGGGTCACCTTAAAGAACAACCCCGGGCTTCGTCATCCCATGAAAGGACTGGGTCACCTTAAAGAACAACCCCGGGCTTCGTCATCCCATGAAAGGACTGGGTCACCTTAAAGAACAACCCCGGGCTTCGTCATTCCGTGAAGGGACTGGGTCACCTTAAAGAACAACCCCGGGCTTCGTCATCCCATGAAAGGACTGGGTCACCTTAAAGAACAACCCTGGGCTTCGTCATCCCGTGAAATGACTGAGTCACCTTAAAGAACAACCCCGGGCTTCGTCACCTTAAAGAACAACCCCGGGCTTCGTCATCCCATGAAAGGACTGGGTCACCTTAAAGAACAACCCTGGGCTTCGTCATCCCGTGAAATGACTGAGTCACCTTAAAGAACAACCCCGGGCTTCGTCATCCCATGAAAGGACTGGGTCACCTTAAAGAACAACCCCGGGCTTCGTCATTCCGTGAAGGGACTGGGTCACCTTAAAGAACAACCCCGGGCTTCGTCATTCCGTGAAGGGACTGGGTCACCTTAAAGAACAACCCCGGGCTTCGTCATCCCGTGAAGGGACTGGGTCACCTTAAAGAACAATCCCGGGCTTCGTCATCCCGTGAAATGACTGAGTCACCTTAAAGAACAACCCTGGGCTTCATCATCCCGTGAAGGGACTGGGTCACCTTAAAGAACAACCCTGGGCTTCATCATCCCGTGAAGGGACTGGGTCACCTTAAAGAACAACCCTGGGCTTCGTCATCCCGTGAAGGGACTGGGTCACCTCAAAGAACAACCCTGGGCTTCGTCATTCCGTGAAGGGACTGGGTCACCTCAAAGAACAACCCCGGGCTTCGTCATCCCGTGAAGGGACTGGGTCACCTTAAAGAACAATCCCGGGCTTCGTCATCCCGTGAAGGGACTGGGTCACCTTAAAGAACAACCCCGGGCTTCGACATTCCGTGAAGGGACTGGGTCACCTCAAAGAACAACCCTGGGCTTCGTCATCCCGTGAAGGGACTGGGTCACCTTAAAGAACAACCCCGGGCTTCGTCATCCCGTGAAGGGACTGGGTCACCTTAAAGAACAACCCTGGGCTTCGTCATCCCGTGAAGGGACTGGGTCACCTTAAAGAACAACCGCGGGCTTCATCATCCCGTGAAGGGACTGGGTCACCTTAAAGAACAATCCCGGGCTTCGTCATCCCATGAAGGGACTGGGTCACCTTAAAGAACAACCCCGGGCTTCGTCATCCCGTGAAGGGACTGGGTCACCTTAAAGAACAACCCCGGGCTTCGTCATTCCGTGAAGGGACTGGGTCACCTCAAAGAACAACCCTGGGCTTCGTCATCCCGTGAAGGGACTGGGTCACCTTAAAGAACAACCCCGGGCTTCGTCATCCCGTGAAGGGACTGGGTCACCTTAAAGAAGAACCCCGGGCTTCGTCATCCCGTGAAGGGACTGGGTCACCTTAAAAAACAACCCCGGGCTTCGTCATCCCGTGAAGGGACTGGGTCACCTTAAAGAACAACCCTGGGCTTCGTCATCCCGTGAAGGGACTGGGTCACCTTAAAGAACAACCCCGGGCTTCGTCATCCCGTGAAGGGACTGGGTCACCTTAAAGAACAATCCCGGGCTTCGTCATCCCATGAAGGGACTGGGTCACCTCAAAGAACAACCCCGGGCTTCGTCATCCCATGAAAGGACTGGGTCACCTTAAAGAACAACCCCGGGCTTCGTCATCCCATGAAGGGACTGGGTCACCTTAAAGAACAACCCCGGGCTTCGTCATCCCGTGACGGGACTGGGTCACCTTAAAGAACAACCCCGGGCTTCGTCATCCCATGAAGGGACTGGGTCACCTTAAAGAACAACCCCGGGCTTCGTCATCCCATGAAGGGACTGGGTCACCTTAAAGAACAACCCCGGGCTTCGTCATCCCGTGAAGGGACTGGGTCACCTTAAAGAACAACCCCGGGCTTCGTCATCCCATGAAGGGACTGGGTCACCTTAAAGAACAATCCCGGGCTTCGTCATCCCGTGAAGGGACTGGGTCACCTTAAAGAACAACCCCGGGCTTCGTCATCCCGTGAAGGGACTGGGTCACCTTAAAGAACAACCCCGGGCTTCGTCATCCCGCGAAATGACTGAGTCACCTTAAAGAACAACCCCGGGCTTCGTCATCCCATGAAGGGACTGGGTCACCTTAAAGAACAACCCCGGGCTTCGTCATCCCTTGAAGGGACTGGGTCACCTTAAAGAACAACCCCGGGCTTCGTCATCCCGTGAAATGACTGGGTCACCTTCAAGAACAATCCCGTGCTTCGTCATCCCGTGAAGGGACTGGGTCACCTTAAAGAACAACCCTGGGCTTCGTCATCCCGTGAAGGGACTGGGTCACCTTAAAGAACAACCCCGGGCTTCGTCATCCCATGAAGGGACTGGGTCACCTTAAAGAACAACCCCGGGCTTCGTCATCCCATGAAGGGACTGGGTCACCTTAAAGAACAACCCCGGGCTTCGTCATCCCGTGAAGGGACTGGGTCACCTTAAAGAACAACCCCGGGCTTCGTCATCCCATGAAGGGACTGGGTCACCTTAAAGAACAATCCCGGGCTTCGTCATCCCGTGAAGGGACTGGGTCACCTTAAAGAACAACCCCGGGCTTCGTCATCCCGTGAAGGGACTGGGTCACCTTAAAGAACAACCCCGGGCTTCGTCATCCCATGAAGGGACTGGGTCACCTTAAAGAACAACCCCGGGCTTCGTCATCCCTTGAAGGGACTGGGTCACCTTAAAGAACAACCCCGGGCTTCGTCATCCCGTGAAATGACTGAGTCACCTTAAAGAACAACCCCGGGCTTCATCATCCCGTGAAGGGACTGGGTCACCTTAAAGAACAACCCCGGGCTTCGTCATCCCATGAAGGGACTGGGTCACCTTAAAGAACAATCCCGTGCTTCGTCATCCCGTGAAGGGACTGGGTCACCTTAAAGAACAACCCTGGGCTTCGTCATCCCGTGAAGGGACTGGGTCACCTTAAAGAACAACCCTGGGCTTCGTCATCCCGTGAAGGGACTGGGTCACCTTAAAGAACAACCCCGGGCTTTATCATCCCGTGAAGGGACTGGGTCACCTTAAAGAACAACCCCGGGCTTCGTCATCCCGTGAAGGGACTGGGTCACCTTAAAGAACAACCCCGGGCTTCGTCATCCCGTGAAGGGACTGGGTCACCTTAAAGAACAACCCTGGGCTTCGTCATCCCGTGAAGGGACTGGGTCACCTTAAAGAACAACCCCGGGCTTCATCATCCCGTGAAGGGACTGGGTCACCTTAAAGAACAACCCCGGGCTTCGTCATCCCGTGAAGGGACTGGGTCACCTTAAAGAACAACCCCGGGCTTCGTCATCCCGTGAAGGGACTGGGTCACCTTAAAGAACAATCCCGGGCTTCGTCATCCCGTGAAGGGACTGAGTCACCTTAAAGAACAACCCCGGGCTTCGTCATCCCGTGAAGGGACTGGGTCACCTTAAAGAACAACCCCGGGCTTCGTCATCCCGTGAAATGAGTGAGTCACCTTAAAGAACAACCCCGGTCTTCGTCATCCCGTGAAAAGACTGAGTCACCTTAAAGAACAACCCCGGGCTTCGTCATCCCGTGAAGGGACTGGGTCACCTTAAAGAACAACCCCGGGCTTCGTCATCCCGTGAAGGGACTGGGTCACCTTAAAGAACAACCCCGGGCTTCGTCATCCCGTGAAGGGACTGGGTCACCTTAAAGAACAACCCCGGGCTTCGTCATCCCGTGAAGGGACTGGGTCACCTTAAAGAACAACCCTGGGCTTCGTCATCCCGTGAAGGGACTGGGTCACCTTAAAGAACAACCCCGGGCTTCGTCATCCCATAAAGGGACTGGGTCACCTTAAAGAACAACCCTGGGCTTCGTCATCCCGTGAAGGGACTGGGTCACCTTAAAGAACAACCCTGGGCTTCGTCATCCCGTGAAGGGACTGGGTCACCTTAAAGAACAACCCTGGGCTTCGTCATCCCGTGAAGGGACTGGGTCGCCTTAAAGAACAATCCCGGGCTTCGTCATCCCGTGAAGGGACTGGGTCACCTTAAAGAACAACCCTGGGCTTCGTCATCCCGTGAAGGGACTGGGTCACCTTAAAGAACAACCCCGGGCTTCGTCATCCCATGAAGGGACTGGGTCACTTTAAAGAACAACCCCGGGCTTCGTCATCCCGTGAAGGGACTGAGTCACCTTAAAGAACAACCCTGGGCTTCATCATCCCGTGAAGGGACTGGGTCACCTTAAAGAACAACCCTGGGCTTCGTCATCCCGTGAAGGGACTGGGTCACCTTAAAGAACAACCCCGGGCTTCGTCATCCCATGAAGGGACTGGGTCACCTTAAAGAACAACCCCGGGCTTCGTCATCCCGTGAAGGGACTGGGTCACCTTAAAGAACAACCCCGGGCTTCGTCATCCCATGAAGGTACTGGGTCACCTTAAAGAACAACCCTGGGCTTCGTCATCCCGTGAAGGGACTGGGTCACCTTAAAGAACAACCCCGGGCTTCGTCATCCCATGAAGGGACTGGGTCACCTTAAAGAACAACCCCGGGCTTCGTCATCCCGTGAAGGGACTGGGTCACCTTAAAGAACAAGCCTGGGCTTCATCATCCCGTGAAGGGACTGGGTCACCTTAAAGAACAACCCTGGGCTTCGTCATCCCGTGAAGGGACTGGGTCACCTTAAAGAACAACCCCGGGTTTCGTCATCCCATGAAGGGACCGGGTCACCTTAAAGAACAACCCCGGGCTTCGTCATCCCGTGAAGGGACTGGGTCACCTTAAAGAACAATCCCGGGCTTCGTCATCCCGTGAAGGGACTGGGTCACCTTAAAGAACAACCCTGGGCTTCGTCATCCCGTGAAGGGACTGGGTCACCTTAAAGAACAACCCTGGGCTTCGTCATCCCGTGAAGGGACTGGATCACCTTAAAGAACAACCCTGGGCTTCGTCATCCCGTGAAGGGACTGGGTCACCTTAAAGAACAACCCTGGGCTTCGTCATCCCATGAAAGGACTGGGTCACCTTAAAGAACAACCCTGGGCTTCGTCATCCCATAAAGGGACTGGGTCACCTTAAAGAACAATCCTGGGCTTCGTCATCCCGTGAAGGGACTGGGTCACCTTAAAGAACAACCCTGGGCTTCGTCATCCCGTGAAGTGACTGGGTCACCTTAAAGAACAATCCCGGGCTTCGTCATCCCGTGAAGGGACTGGGTCACCTTAAAGAACAACCCCGGGCTTCGTCATCCCGTGAAGGGACTGGGTCACCTTAAAGAACAACCCCGGGCCTCGTCATCCCGTGAAGGGACTGGGTCACCTTAAAGAACAACCCCGGGCTTCGTCATCCCATGAAGGGACTGGGTCACCTTAAAGAACAATCCCGGGCTTCGTCATCCCATGAAGGTACTGGGTCACCTTAAAGAACAACCCCGGGCTTCGTCATCCCGTGAAGGGACTGGGTCACCTTAAAGAACAACCCCGGTCTTCTTCATCCCGTGAAGGGACTGGGTCGCCTTAAGAACAACCCCGGGCTTCGTCATCCCGTGAAGGGACTGGGTCACCTTAAAGAACAACCCTGGGCTTCGTCATCCCGTGAAGGGACTGGGTCGCCTTAGGAACAATCCCGGGCTTCGTCATCCCGTGCAGGGACTGGGTCGCCTGAAGAAAAACCCTGGGCTTCGTCATCCCGTGAAGGGACTGGGTCGCCTGAAGAACAACCCTGGGCTTCGTCATCCCGTGAAGGGACTGGGTCACCTTAAAGAAAACCCGTAGGCTTCGTCATCCGATGAAGGGACTGGGTCACCTTAAAAAACAACCCCGGGCTTCGTCATCCCGTGAAGGGACTGGGTCACCTTAAAGAACAATCCCGGGCTTCCTCATCCCATAAAGGGACTGGGTCACCTTAAAGAACAACCCCGGGCTTCGTCATCCCATAAAGGGACTGGGTCACCTTAAAGAACAACCCTGGGCTTCGTCATCCCGTGAAGGGACTGGGTCACCTTAAAGAACAACCCTGGGCTTCGTCATCCCGTGAAGGGACTGGGTCACCTTAAAGAACAATCCCGGGCTTCGTCATCCCATAAAGGGACTGGGTCACCTTAAAGAACAACCCTGGGCTTCGTCATCCCGTGAAGGGACTGGGTCACCTTAAAGAACAACCCTGGGCTTCTTCATCCCGTGAAGGGACTGGGTCACCTTAAAGAACAATCCCGGGCTTCGTCATCCCATAAAGGGACTGGGTCACCTTAAAGAACAACCCCGGGCTTCGTCATCCCGTGAAGGGACTGGGTCACCTTAAAGAACAACCCTGGGCTTCGTCATCCCGTGAAGGGACTGGGTCACCTTAAAGAACAATCCCGGGCTTCGTCATCCCGTGAAGGGACTGGGTCACCTTAAAGAACAACCTTGGGCTTCGTCATCCCATAAAGGGACTGGGTCACCTTAAAGAACAACCCCGGGCTTCGTCATCCCGTGAAGGGACTGGGTCACCTTAAAGAACAATCCCGGGCTTCGTCATCCCGTGAAGGGACTGGGTCACCTTAAAGAACAACCCTGGGTTTCGTCATCCCATAAAGGGACTGGGTCACCTTAAAGAACAACCCAGGGTTTCGTCATCCCGTGAAGGGACTGGGTCACCTTAAAGAACAACCCCGGGCTTCGTCATCCCGTGAAGGGACTGGGTCACCTCAAAGAACAACCCCGGGCTTCGTCATCCCGTGAAGGGACTGGGTCACCTTACAGAACAACCCTGGGCTTCGTCATCCCATGAAGGGACTGGGTCACCTTAAAGAACAACCCCGGGCTTCGTCGTTCCGTGAAGGGACTGGGTCACCTTAAAGAACAACCCTGGGCTTCGTCATCCCGTGAAGGGACTGGGTCACCTTAAAGAACAACCCTGGGCTTCGTCATCCCGTGAAGGGACTGGGTCACCTTAAAGAACAACCCCGGGCTTCATCATCCCGTGAAGGGACTGGGTC
>CAXHSH010001150.1:0-21000 GCA_964019135.1 Arenicola marina
CAATTTTAAGCCTGTGACACGGGCAAAAATCCTCTCGAATTTGGCCGGCCTTCCAAGCACAGGAATAGAACAAGGGTCAAAAAGAGCGCGTCACACAAAGTAAAGGGACGATATCAGTTAGCGCATAGTTAAAATATGCGGTTATATTGTTGTCCTTGTTCAGAGGTGAGTAGCATGTATTTCGCGGATACACCTGGAGTGAACACCTAGCATGTGGCCGGTTGCCTTATGATAGAGAAGAGAAATCCTTCACGGCGGCATGATGATAATTTACAACCTGGGGGGTGTTTGCAGGGCATGAGATCTTTGCATGTACATACATTACACATACACATCATATTTATGTGTACAATGGGCCCGCGGCCCCTTTAGTACAATGACAATAAATGCTTATATATAAGGTAAACAAATTACCACCAAGGTTAGGGAGAAAAAACAGTTTATCTTCAATATAACAAGACAATTTGCTCATGTACCAGGACATAGATCTATGTCAAACCTGTCTAAAATGAGCACACACATGACACAGTGTTTTTGGTGAGCTTTGCGGATCCAAAATAGGAACAACTCCTATGACGACAAAGGAATGAAAACATTAAACTTGCTCAGAAATCTTTACCTGTCAACCACAACAGCTGCTTCATATGATGACGTAAAAATGTGGATGGTCATATCAGAAGGTGGTCACAGCAAACAGTGAGATGGTTATATTAGGGGTGGTTACATCAATGGGCCCTTATAGCGAAAAGACACGTCTTTTTGCGAAAAGACAGTCGTTCGCGAAAAGACATTTTTGCGAAAGCCACAGACGCTGGTTCAGCTTAATTTTTTGCTGTGCTATACTTTATAATACTTAATGATAATTAGGAAGAACAAACATCCAATTAGTCAGTCGTATATCAACTTAACTGTGTGCATGAGCCAACGGCTTCTGTTAGCGTACTTTCACAAGTGTATCATAGCGCAACCGTGACTGAGCCAATTTAGCATACCAATCCCCAGCCTTCTGTTAACACCGTGCCCATGGCTCACTGCTTCTGTAATCTGCATGAAAGAAGCTGTTATTTGGAATGGCCAGGTATATCCTTGTTGGGCATGGCATGGCTTCTCACAATTGATGTTAACCGAAGCCAGTTTTTATTGATGATATCACTTTGGTATCTGGCCTTTTATTGGTTAAACATGTCATTTCGCACAGAGATAGTCGTCCGCGAAAAGAGCCAAGACCTCTTCTAGAGCTCATCGACCTTCTACACCGTGTTGTGGACATACAGTACCAACAGCTCGAACAGAGTCTTGTTGGTCTTGGCGACTTCGACCTGTGTGAGCAGTTTCAGCGATTTGCTGTCCCCATGGAGGTGTGGGCATCTCGCACCAAGGAACAGCGGGACCGCCACATGGCACGCTTTATGAAAGCGTTGAAACTCCCAGACCCCAAGAGCGTTTGCTCCACTGATGGCAAATTATTGGTCACTGCACCAAACAGAGGCAGAAAACCAAACCAGCGCAAAAGGAAACGAGCTGCAAGGACAACTTCGGTCGTGTGATAGCTGTGTTTGCGCGAAAACAACGGACAGGCCACAGCTGCATCCAGCTTCAATTGCTCAATGTTTTATATGTTTGGATATGTATATAGGCCTTATTTCTTTAAGCAATAAATGAATGCTGCTGAATCAATGAAATCTTAGGTCTTTTCTTTGCACAACGTACTAAGTTATTCAGGTGCAACCATATCATAGTGCAACCATGCAACCTACACCTCACTAACAAGCAAGCACCCAATCTATGAAAATCTAGCTTATCTGAGCACTTTGTAACGAAAAGAAAATCTTGTGGTACAAGGCACAAAGTATTTGTAGCTGTTTGTTATTTATCTAAGAAATAACCTCTCATTCTCCCGTCTTTTCGCGAAAATGCCGTCTTTTCGCTATAAGGGCCAACCCCAGTTCCATCAGTCGATGCACAGTTACATCAGGGGGATTATTTTATCAGGGAGATGGTTACTTTCGTGGGGTGCAGGGTATGAATGCAGCCAGAATTTTTTTTCCATAGGCATGAAATACTTTTACATGTTAACGCCCCAACGTTTGGGCCTGTAATAGAACCAGCACATTGGCCAATCATCCCATTTACATTGTTACTGTTAGGCAGTTGAGGTGCACTTGATTGCGTATGGTTCTGAGCAAAGCAAACCTTGCGTAATCTGACTGGCTGTAGGACGCTGGTGTAATTAATACTAATACTAATAGTGTGTGTCATTATTTGTTAGGCAGTATATTTGACCGTGACCGGCTACCGATGGTATGGGGCTATTTTGCCAGCACTCACTGCTGATTGATTCATGATGTTACTAATATTGCCAGCGCTATTTTACTGTTTTACTGGCAGGTTTCAATGATGAGGCATTGCAGTGAGATAAAGCCATCAAAATAGGATGTTTTCTAATTATATGACTATATTTGAATGCCATATCGGCTGGTTATAATGCTGGGGCATCGCACTGAGAAATGGTGAGCAAAATAAGGTGTTTCACGATGCAGCATAAATGGACTAAAAACAACCTGTGCTAAAGGGAATATCCAGTTGGTGCAGGTTGTTTTTGGTGTTTCGCTCCAAACATCCTGGAAAGCAAGAGATCGGTGGTTCAAGCTTGAACCATGGCAATAACAAAAAGAATACTTTCCGGGTTCGTATACTGGGGTAGGTCCTTGGAGGGATCCACAGAGGGCCAGGCCGAGACATATCACACACTAGCTGACATATGGCTGGCAAAATAAGGTATTTTAATATTTACGGTACACATAGATGTAAAATACAGGTCTTCGTTAAAGCCTGCCAGCTAAAAGATGGCGCCGAACGGTGTATGACCGGCAATATAGTGAGGTCATCAAGAACAGGCAATCAGCTGGTAGTGCTGGCAAAATAGTCTCATACAATCATTAATCGGTCACGGTCCAATATCCACTGCCTAATTGTTATTCATAGCTTTTGTAACACACCTACTTAAAGGCAAAGTGGGCTAATCCTGACCCCTTAAGATAAAAACATGTCTATTTTCTTTAATAATGTGACATTAACTTATTTTTTGTTCAAACCGTAGCCAGTGCTATTCAAATAATATGATTTCATAGAAAAAATGAAAACCTAGGCAGATTGTGGGGAGCGCTCATTTTCTAAAAGGCAGTGGGGGCCATGGTCGAACCTTGATCCCTGTGGTCTAGCCTCGACCCCCTGGGATAGGTGGATGATTTAATCTGCATATCGTGATTCTTAGTATGCGAAAGCAACAATATTAATTCACATAACTGTGCCTCTTATGCCCAACGATAGTGAAAGCAACCCCATGAAACTATATTTATCAGTCTTATTACATGGGTAGTCATAACGCAAATATAGAATACTTCATGGGCCATCACGCCAAGGGAATGCCATTCGGAACAGCTGCGTTACAAAGCCAAAATAACTCCTTCATGTTACAACACATTTAAATATTAGTAAACGTCAGAATATGCTGAAGCAGGGCCGGACAGTTATTGTTGCATGTAATTGCGGCCATCAACTGCGAAAACATGATATATTTTTATAACATATTGTCCGAAAATGACGTTGAATTAAAGAGGGGATTGAGGTTAGACCATGGTCGTGAAAAAGGTGGGGTAACCTTGATCTCTCCCAAGGTCAAGGTCGATCTGGGGAAGAACTGTAATGACGTCACACCTGTTGTAAACATCGTCTGCTGTCACTCTTTTTCATTTAATAAGTTATCATACTCAGTGTTAATAAGGCATACTGCTTGCTTTTGAAACTCATGTATCTTAACTTTTGAGATAAGCTGCAAGAGCACGTGTTAATGAAGGGTTGCATGACTTATCTAATTCAAATTGCATAAAAAATTACATATCTATAATCCAGCGTCTCTGTGTCTAGTTACCAGGGGCAGCCCTAAGATGGTTATGGAAAAATCAAATCGGCGAAAAAATATGGATTGGTGACATCATCAATAAAAATAACACATGGGGGTCGAGGTTACCCAAGGATCGAGGTTAGCCCACTTTGCCTTACATATAAAGTGTAGCCTGTCCAGGTAAAAAACTTAAATGCGGATAAAGCCATTTATTAATGTCTATCTAGAAACTAGAGTGCATCAGAAACTTAATAAAAAAGATCTGGTGAAAAAATATTAATAAATAAAAAAGTTATAGCACTTTATAGATTTCGGTCACCGTATCCATTTCTGTGATTTCGCGGGGTAAAAAAAGGCCAATTTTAAACTAATTTGTCACTATTTTGCCATTTTCTTCAGACCGGTCCAAGATAAATCAATAAAACTTGGCCGAGTGATGTGTTTTTGAATATGTCATTATTTAAATTCATTATTACGTTTATAAATATAATATATTTTGATAATTAACCATTAATCACTGATTTTTTAATTAAATTTTCAATATTAACAATAAGAAAAAATTAAAAAAAAAATTGTATGGTGATTTATACCCTTTAAAAGTTTTTATTATATCATGGAATAATTAACATTACTTCATAATACTTCTATTATATCATTAATCCTCCTTTATATTATTTTTATTATGATATTAGGTATATTTAAATACATTATTATATTATGTGAAATATTATCAACAAAAATCTGAAAAACTTGTTCTTGGTAATTTTTTGCGCCTAAAAAATAATTTATTATATCAAGGAATAATTAATATTAATTTATAATACTTTTATAATATGGTTAATCTCACCTTAAATTATTTCTATAACTATATTAGGTTTAATAAAATATGTTATTTAAAATTATATAAATTATTATTAAATATAAAAAATGTGAAATTGTCACAAACAGAACTAATCTAACTACCTTTACTTCGAAAACATTTTTGAGTATGATATGTCATGTTGTTGATTACTACTACAAAATGACTTCAGCTATAGTATAAGATTTTAGTGCACAATTTTTTGTGACATGGATAAAACATTAAAGAGATTGAGGTAAGTGTTTACTTATTTTACACTATGGTAACAAATATATGCTATCTTATCACTACTAGAATACCAGATTGCTATAACTCTATACAATTATTTACATATTTGCTTGGCAATAATTGTTTTAATGTATTTGTTGAATTAATTTATTGTATCACTTTTTAAAGTTGGTATCTGGCCATTTTGTTAACAGGATACAAACATTTAAACTTCGTCATCTTACTTTAATGCTGTACATCAATGAGTGTTTGATTTTCTTTTAGGTTCCAAGTAAAAACAGACACATATTGGAATAGTGCATGCAGAAAAGGCTGGATCCTTTACCATAAGACATTAACCATGCATTAAACAATACTTGAAAGGACTTGAAAATTGAAATTGGAATAAAAGACTATATGGACACCTGTATACCTGCATTGACTACCTAGCGCTTCCACCCTGTGAATAAAATCTTATGAATATTACTTGTGCAGTTAGTATATGTCTACATGCGGCATAATCACCTTTTCACTGAAAACTGACTGGGATCAAAATACACATGCACTGAAGTGGATGTAGCAACCTCCCAGGACAAGAAATGGATGCCATTAGGTGCCAAGGCCTGGATTGGAACCAAGAAACTATACCAGGGAAATGAGAGAAGAGGATCATGCCCTGGCAGTACATGCATAGACCTCATGATCGCAAATTACCCTTAATGAATTTCTTAAACCATTGGCATGTTATGAGGAAATTCAAAATTATGTACTAGAGTCAGGCCTGGCTACACAAGTGTAAACCCTTCGTTTCCACAAAGATATTATATTCATTAACCGAGCTAGAGAGCAATATATCCCTACCTCAGCTTCTTCAGAAACAAACTTCTATAGAGGAAAGCATTCTTTAAGGTGGTAGAATATTTAGGGATGGCTGTGTACTTGTTACGCTAAATGCCTTCCATAGTTTATAAAATCACTTCCTTAAGATTTGTATACTATTTAGAGGTTAGATAGCACAGAACAGTATAACTATATGTTGATATTGTAAAGTGATTAAAATTATCAGAAGCAGTTTGAACCCTTTTATTAAATATTGATTAGTTTGTCAGTTATATAATATATAAGTATCTCCTCCCAACTATGAATCAGTCCATAGAAATGTAAAAATAGCAGATATGGCTGAATTGTATTACATGTAACCACCCCCCCCCACCATATAAAATTTATAAATTATAAGAATAGAGTTAAACATAAAATATCCCTCAGTTCAGTTCTAATATTAACATATCAGACTGATAATGTGTTTAGAAAAATAATGTTAGTGTATTAAACACAAGATATTGCGACAGTTATTAATTTAAATTAAACAAATATCAAATAAGTTTAATTAAAACTAATATCATAAATATCATAATATCATAAAAGAAATATACAAAGATAAATTTATCCTAACTAAGTCAAGGTTGATGTGCAATGATACCAAAGTATGAATAAATGCATGGCAGATCTATAAATACTATAATTTTAATGGTCAAACAAATCGGAGCAAGTTCCAAATAAAGTTTTAAATAATTTAAAAATAGTAAAATACTTCAATAATTGGTATTGAAAGCATGTAATCCACAAACAAACACATAATTCTAGGCTAAATATACATGCTGCCGTCCCTATTTACGCGCACTATCAATTTAACAGAAGCTATTTAAATGTTGACGTCGATCTCTTACGCAACGCAAAGTCCGTAACGGCTCCTAATATCGCCCACTCGGAGGGGGGCGCGTCAAATCGAAAGCTGGCACACTCAGGCAACCTTAGATACAGAACTAACAATTGTCTCTATGGGGTTATAAGGGCTTCTAAATTCAAATTCCCGTGCCGGAAAGTTCTCCGATTTCAACTTCTATTAAATTTCTACATACCTCTCTATTCATCTGGCTCTAAAAGCTTTATTTTTGGTCGATTTGAATTCCCCAAGCAGACAAATCATCCTGAGAATGCCGCCATGGTGGGAGGATAAAGCGGAAGTAACTACAATAAGAACTGTAGGTGTGCCGATCGCGGAAACAGAAGCACCCCCTAAATCACACATTTGCGAACCGCGCGACGTCATTTCGCAGCGCCATCTAGCGTTTATTGGACAGGCTATAAAGTGATTAGGCCTAAGCCTGAGCCTAAACTAGAGTATCTGAGTAGAGTGGTTCAGTAACTAACAGTCAGCAGTTATTCATGTCAATGACAATAGCCTAGCATTCGCGCAGACACCGGGTTGACAGTGTTGTTATTGACTTATTTATTAATCTGTGGGCACATTTCTTTAGGCTAGGTTCGGTATCCCGCCCCAGGCCCGCAATACGTGACAGAGAACTTTCAAGTGTGCCGATAGAGATATGCCTATTCCAATGAAATGCATACACCATTCACATCCGGTGCACATTAAGACACTGGAACCAACTTACTCTCATCACCTTTCAACCAGTTACGATCTTTTCCCGAATGTTCCGGGCCTCCGTACTGTTTAGAACGGGGCACATCGGCATATCGAATGCATGCGCTCACACCCATACCTTGGTGAAAGAAGTGTCAGGCGGTGAACCGATGCGTAATGTGCGTATTCGGTCCACCGTATGGATACACCCGGGTTACCAAAGAAATGCGCCGAGTTAACATGTCGTGGTTAGCTAATTCAAATAATTGCTTATTAACAGTCAATGACACTTGACACTGACAGTGACACGGACTCGTAGCCGGACTCGCTTGCCATACCGACGAAAGGCCTCGTATTAATAGGCCCCTATTAATCCCATATACCAAGCAAAAAGAATATAAGATAAGACATGGCTTACCACAAGCATTGTATATTAGAAGAAAAAGCTTGACACTTGAAAACTGGGAGATAACTGATTACAACGTCAGTCGACAGTTGCCGCATACACCGTCAAGTTCAAGGTTGGTCACCTTCACACGTTCTCTATCAGCCCACATCCGACTGGAGATTCGAAAATGGCAGGCCTGTGCTTAACTGCCTGCAGATATTTCGCTAAGAGACCAGCTATACGTACGTTACCTAGATATATAACCTGGGCACATTGTTCGCTCTGTTTCAATGTTTAACAATGAACGTATTCATTATATCATGTCTATCTTGAGTTTAAGTGAAAAGATTCGAAGCGTAAATAATTATGCCCACAGTTCGATGACGTGCGTACAACACATGCCACTTTTACTCGCACCAATACCAGAACCATAATGTATTTAAACTATCCTCTTGTTAGATTTTGCACTATGTGGCATTTTCTGTTAGCGACAACAATGAACGTACATCAATAAATAATTTCCACCGGATAATTTAAAATTAGAAATATTGCTGTGGGAGCAGTTTTAAAAAATGACTATATATATGTTCACCCAGTTACCCATAAACTTCAGCACCCGCTTATCTTCATATATTTCTACGTCAGGATTGTTACGTAGTGCCCGGGGGTGGGGGGAGGCCTGGCTTAATTAGACCGCTTAATTAACACCCCGCGGCCAGCTCGATCGCCCCACTTTATCTTAATCCCTGAGTTTGCGACTCCACCCCACAACCAACTGACGAAACAAATACAAATACTTCAACAATAATTAATTATAACCATGAGCGCTTAAATCCATTGATCACCCGTAGGCTGGCAGCCGCCTATGACCCTATTTTGTATATATAGGGTCATAGGCGGCTGCCAGTCTACGAGTGATCAATGGATTGAAGCGCCCATGATTATAACAGCCCTCGCACGTTTGACGGCAAGTATTTACGAAATCCCTGTCGAGCTTATTGCCAAGGTCAATAAGCGGCCTTCACCTTTCATGCCGTGACGCGATTTTCCGTGCCTCGTTTGTTTACAAATGTGTTGAGCAAGAGTGATTCCACGGAAGCGTCAAAATGGGGCGCAAACCGAAAACGAATGTCCCGAAACATCATTCTGTAAAGCAACGGCATGACAGTCGTACTTTTACGTCAGTATTTGAGCCTCAGATTCTATTTTTTTGATATTATCGCCCACTTGTATACAGTTTCTCAATGGCAATGCCAATGGCAATGCCAATGGCAATGCCAATGGCAATTGCAAATGCCTGAAATGGCAATGCCAATTGCAAAATGGCCCAGATGCCCAGGCAACTTAGTATGAGTAAACCCTGAAATAGACTCCATTTAGGGAAATAAAACTAACTTATGCGAAATGGAATTAACTTATTATATAGTTGGTACAGAAACTATTTGCCGCCTCATTTTTTTAATTTGATACAAAATATTTCATTGACAAGCCTAAAATCAGTTTATATTTATCAACTTGAACCAAAGACCCAACAAAATTTGGCATACTCACAGTCCTGTTGTCGAAAGAATTCATATGATGCCAATATTATTAGTTTCATGCATACAAATCAGACCAGTTTCGCTATGGCTGTCGCTCTATTTACTTTATCATCTGTCATGTCTGTGGGCAATAGTATTGCTCGTATTTTGGGCAGGGGGGTTAGATTGTGTCAATGTCAAGCCGTAACTTAAATTAAGGTTACATGCATTTATATTTCCTCTCATACTTATATGAATATTGAAGCTACTAACTCATTCCTTTTGCATTGCTTTTGCTTTGAGACGCTAAAATTACTGTTAGTATAGAAACGTTGCATGGGCACATAATGCTCTGGCCCATTTTCTAGTGCCTGATATTAGACTCTTCAGCGGGCTTGCCTCTGTTAGTCAATAAAAATGCTGTAATATGACCTTCACCTTACGACATCATAAAAAGGTGGTTGTCAACACACTTTTGTCTGTTATACCTTATGCTAGAGACTATCGTGTTGTGCTGATATTAAAGCGGGAGTCCAACCTAATTTAATCGCGATCTGCACCGAAAGTTTACATCTTAAAATGAAATTGGTGAGTGTTAACGCTTCGTTTCGACCGACTGGTAAGGAGAACAAAATTAAGGCAACCCGCCCCCAGCAATGTCAAGCAGAGCGCCATCTTGCTGGGAGCATTGACACATATTGTGACTATTCATATGGCGCCGCCTTATGTTTTAACTCGCGGAGAGATAGATCAGGGCCGCGATTTACAGATGAACAGCGGCAGTTCCAAGCCTCACAGTAGTGCAAGATTTAGCCTTTCATGAAAAAGTACCGTCGAAACAAATTGATATACGTCTTGCGACGTTTGACTCCGCATTAATGCCATAATTGGAGTTAGAATCGCAACTATTTATATTAGCGATTATCACGCGCTCTTGTTTTGCTCACACATAGGCGCAATTTCCGGTTTGAATAAATTAGAGTATCGCCTCCTGATTGGTCAATCACAGACACGCCTCCAACAAGAGCTGCCGCCTGAGTAGGCGGCGAAGTCGTGCCTGGCGGTCACTTCTAAATTTTATTGTGAGCTACAGATAGAACAAAAAGTTCTGTAATTTAGAGGATAGACAATTGGGTATGATATGAATCGGTAAAGCAGCGTTGGAGGCCAGGCTGGCGGTTTCCTTTAAACAAGATACACTTTCACATAAGTTAAAATCACAAGGGTCTCGTGGAATGGAGCAAATAAATATATAAATCGTAGCTGCAAATGGTGCATGGACAATTTTTTTTAAGAAACCGAGGGAACAGATATTAAACACGCTGACTATAGGAACAGTCATTGGAGAAGTGAGATCAGTTATTTTACTTTGTTATGATTTACTGTTTATTCTATTTAGTAGATCTATGTGGAAAATCTATAGCAGCTCGGCCAGAGCTGTGGTAAGGCCTGGGTTTTTTAGGGCTAATAAAAATCCAGCACATTTAGTATCCAGTCCTGACGCTTCTGTAGATTTAAAACAATTATTATTCTCTCAGCAACGAAAACTACATACGTATATGAATACAGGCAATGCAGTTATAGGTTGTGTCATGTTTTGACAGCTACATTTTTATGACATGGTAAGGTGAATGTCATTATAAGTCTTAGTGCTTTTTCATTGGTTAAAAGAAATAGGCCCTTGGAAGAGTCTTATATCAGGCACAAGCAAGGGGCACAGAGCGTTATTTGTCCCATATACTAACAGTTATTTTATCTTCAAAAATCAAGGTTTGATGAAAGATCAGCAATGCATTTGAGTTTGTATGTGCAATGTTTGTATCTTCCCTCCCCCCCCCCCCCCCCCCCTATAATGTGTTATTTAATTGTGTAAATGTATTGGGTTATTTTAAGTACTGGTAGATAAATCAATACATATACATAATGGGTGGCGGATGCAAGTGAAATATTTGCGATGAGAGGTTTGTGCTGCAGAATCCACTATTTTTGTTCTTGTTGTCAGAGTACCAAGCAATGGTGGAAATTCAAACTTATAAACTTTGCATTGACTTTGCTGCTTGCGTTGGGATTTAGGGATATGTGTAAGAGGGAGATTGTGCAGTTTGTAATACGTATGAGGCTACACAGAATTTACAGAAGTTTTCCTGTATATTTTAATAATTGTTGTAATATTTCCAGATCATCAGATAGTCAAGATGAGGCAGAAGAGATTCAGACATGGAAGCGAGATTTGCACCTTTGTGCTATCACATCTTTTGCACTGCTGGCTATTTACGCCAAGTGTTTGTATCCGTCTATACCAGGAGGTGACTCAGGTTAGTATGTCGCCCTAAATACCAGAAATTGTCTCCATAAATTATACAGGAGAGCCTAAGTATCAGGCTGTGTCCCTGTATATGATGGGGCTTATATCAGTTTGTATCCCTCTACACTGAATGCAGGATAGGACTTTATATCTGTCTCAGTCCCTAGCTGTATACTGCATGCAGGATAGGACTTATTTCAGTCTGTGTCCTTGTACATGTGTACTGAATGCAGAATAGGACTTATTTCAGTCTGTGTCCTTGTACATGTGTACTGAATGCAGAATATAGAACTTATATCAGTCTGCATCCCTGTGTACTAAAGGCAGAATAGGACTTGTATCAGTCAGTGCCCCTGTATACTGAATCCAGAATAGGAATTATATCAGTCTGTGTCCCTGTGTACTGAATGCAGAATAGGACTTATATCAGTCTGTGTCCTTGTACATGTATACTGAATGCAGAATAGAACTTATGTCAGTCTGCATCCCTGTGTACTAAAGGCAGAATAGGACTTGTATCAGTCAGTGCCCCTGTATACTGAATGCAGAATAGGAATTATATCAGTCTGTGTCCCTGTGTACTGAATGCAGAATAGGACTTATATCAGTCTGTGTCCTTGTACATGTATACTGAATGCAGAATAGAACTTATGTCAGTCTGTGTCCCTGTGTACTAAAGGCAGAATAGGACTTGTATCAGTCAGTGCCCCTGTATACTGAATGCAGAATAGGAATTATATCAGTCTGTGTCCCTGTGTACTGAATGCAGAATAGGACTTATATCAGTCTGTGTCCTTGTACATGTATACTGAATGCAGAATAGAACTTATGTCAGTCTGTGTCCCTGTGTACTAAAGGCAGAATAGGACTTGTATCAGTCAGAGCCCCTGTATACTGAATGCAGAATAGGAATTATATCAGTCTGTGTCCCTGTGTACTGAATGCAGAATAGGACTTATATCAGTCTGTGTCCTTGTACATGTATACTGAATGCAGAATAGAACTTATGTCAGTCTGTGTCCCTGTGTACTGAATGACGAATAGGACTTATATCAGTCTGTGTCCCTGTGTACTGAATGCAGACTAGGACTTATATCAGTGTCCCTGTATACTGAATGCAGAATGGGACTTATATCAGTCTGTGTCGCTGTATACTGAATGCAGAATAGGACTTATATCAGTCTGTGTCGCTGTATACTGAATGCAGAATAGGACCTACCGGTATATCAGTCTGTGTCCCTGTATGCTGAATGCAGAGTAGGACTTATATCAGTCTGTATCCCTGTGTACTAAGGGCAGAATAGGACTTATATCAGTCTGTGTCCCTGTACATGTGTACTAAGGTCAGAATAGGACTTATATCAGTCTGTGTCCCTGTGTACTGAATGACGAATAGGACTTATATCAGTCTGTGTCCTTGTACATGTATACTGAATGCAGAATAAAACTTATATCAGTCTGTGTCCCTGTGTACTGAATGACGAATAGGACTTATATCAGTCTGTGTCCCTGTGTACTGAATGCAGACTAGGACTTATATCAGTGTCCCTGTGTACTGAATGCAGAATAGGACTTATATCAGTCTGTGTCGCTGTATACTGAATGCAGAATAGGACTTACCGGTATATCAGTCTGTGTCCCTGTGTACTAAAGGCAGAATAGGACTTATATCAGTCTGTGTCCCTGTGTACTGAATGCAGACTAGGACTTCTATCAGTCTGTGTCCCTGTGTACTAAATGCAGACTAGGACTTATATCAGTCTGTGTTCCTGCATACTGAATGCAGAATGGGACTTATATCAGTCTGTGTCCCTGTGTACTGAATGCAGAATAGGACTTATATCAGTCTGTGTCCCTGTATACTGAATGCAGACTAGGACTTCTATCAGTCTGTGTCCCTGTATACTGAATGCAGAATAGGACTTATATCAGTCTGTGTCCCTGTGTACTGATATGCAATTCAGTGGTCCCTGCGTTATACGACTTCTGTTCTGCCAGCCTGAATAGACCGTGTAACGGAGGGAGTCGTATAATAGAGGGATGCCCCGAGATGGGCAGTTTTTGCTCAAGTATCGCGAACACCAATCAGCAACCGTCTCTGGGTTAACTTCTGCGCTAAAGCAGTCAAACGTTTGTCTGTTTAGCTTGTACAATCTTCTCTAAGCTTCACAGTCCTTAATGCAGCTATGGCTCCATAGCATCAGCCTTCAGTCTAACAAAGTTGCTATGCTGATTATGGTTTATCCAGCTCTGTGCCTTTAAATTGCCGCACTGCTCCAAAGTTAGGCATGTTGCTTGCGTCTTCCAGCCATTGTGTACATGTACACAAAAGAGGTACAATGATGCGCTCTTAGACGTTTGCTCCTTAATAACAGTCAGATTAGGGTTGACTGTCACGCCGGGCCGCCACGCAGCGAGTTAACAAAGGGATTAAATTGTGTGTCGGTCGTATAACGAGCCGAAATGTCGGTCGTAAGTCGCGTTAGCGAGGGAGTCGCATAATAAAGGGACTTTAACAAAAGTGTTCCGTGCACAGCGAAAAGACGTATAATGCAGGGACCACTCTATAGGACTTATATCACTTTGCATCCCTGCGTACTAAATGCCTGTACAATATATAGTACAGGACGATGCAACATGTATCAGGCAATGTGCATATAATGCGTTCCTAGGTGGTATTACCATTATCGGAAACCTAAGCGGTTGAAGTTATAGCAAATACACGCACTTGAGGTACGTATTTCCTTCGACAAATCGGGGAGTATTGAGCAGCTCGCTGTGTCATCAATTATTATCGATCAGGATATTAATGAGAGAGACTTGAACTCTGCTCCGAAGGTTAGTCAAATCTGTCTGTACCCTTGTTGTACGCCTTACTAACATACAAATCTGTCTGTACCCTTGTTGTACGCCTTACTAACATACAAATCTGTCTGTACCCTTGTTGTACGCCTTCCTAACATACAAATCTGTCTGTACCCTTGTTGTACGCCTTACTAACATACCAATCTGTCTGTACCCTTGTTGTACGCCTTACTAATATACAAATCTGTCTGCACCCTTGTTGTACGCCTTACTAACATACAAATCTGTCTGTACACTTGTTGTACGCCTTACTAACATACAAATCTGTCTGTACACTTGTTGTACGCCTTACTAATATACAAATCTGTCTGCACCCTTGTTGTACGCCTTACTAACATACAAATCTGTCTGTACCCCTGTTGTACGCCTTACTAACATACAAATCTGTCTGCACCCTTGTTGTACTCCTTACTAACATACACATGTGTCTGTACCCTTGTTGTACGCCTTACTAACATACAAATCTGTCTGCACCCTTGTTGTACGCCTTACTAGCATACAAATCTGTCTGTACCCTCGTTGTACGGCTTACTAACATACAAATCTGTCTGCACCCTTGTTGTACTCCTTACTAACATACAAATATGTCTGCACCCTTGTTGTACGCCTTACTAACATACAAATCTGTCTGTACCCTTGTTGTACGCCTTACTAACATACAAATCTGTCTGTACCCTCGTTGTACGCCTTACTAACATACAAATCTGTCTGTACCCTTGTTGTACGCCTTACTAACATACAAATCTGTCTGTACACTTGTTGTACGCCTTACTAACATACAAATCTGTTTGTACCCTTGTTGTACGCCTTACTAACATACAAATCTGTCTGTACCCTCATTGTACGCCTTACTAACATACAAATCTGTCTGTACCCTTGTTGTACGCCTTACTAACATACAAATCTGTCTGTACCCTCGTTGTACGCCTTACTAACATACAAATCTGCCTGTACCCTCGTTGTACGCCTTACTAACATGCAAATTTGTCTGTACCCTTGTTGTTCGCCTTACTAACATACGAATCTGTCTGTACCCTTGTTGTACGCCTTACTAACATACAAATCTGTCTGTACCCTTGTTGTACGCCTTACTAACATACAAATCTGTCTGTACCCTCATTGTACGCCTTACTAACATACAAATCTGTCTGTACCCTCGTTGTATGCCTTACTAACATACAAATCTGTCTGCACCCTTGTTGTACGCCTTACTAACATACAAATCTGTCTGTACCCTTGTTGTACGCCTTACTAACATACAAATCTGTCTGCACCCTTGTTATACGCCTTACTAACATACAACTCTGTCTGTACCCTTGTTGTACGCCTTACTAACATACAAATATGTCTGTACCCTCGTTGTACGCCTTACTAACATACAAATCTGTCTGTACCCTTGTTGTACGCCTTACTAACATACAAATTTGTCTGTACCCATGTTGTACGCCTTACTAACATACAAATCTGTCTGCACCCTCGTTGTACGCCTTACTAACATACAAATCTGTCTGTACCCTTGTTGTACGCCTTACTAACATACAAATCTGTCTGTACCCTTGTTGTACGCCTTACTAACATACAAATCTGTCTGTACCCTCGTTGTACGCCTTACTAACATACAAATCTGTCTGTACCCTCATTGTACGCCTTACTAACATACAAATCTGTCTGTACCCTTGTTGTACGCCTTACTAACATACAAATCTGTCTGTACCCTCGTTGTACGCCTTACTAACATACAAATCTGTCTGTACCCTCGTTGTACGCCTTACTAACATACAAATCTGTCTGTACCCTTGTTGTACGCCTTACTAACATACAAATCTGTCTGTACCCTTGTTGTACGCCTTACTAACATACAAATCTGTCTGTACCCTCGTTGTACGCCTTACTAACATACAAATCTGTCTGTACCCTCATTGTACGCCTTACTAACATACAAATCTGTCTGTACCCTTGTTGTACGCCTTACTAACATACAAATCTGTCTGTACCCTCGTTGTACGCCTTACTAACATACAAATCTGTCTGTACCCTTGTTGTACGCCTTACTAACATACAAATCTGTCTGTACACTTGTTGTACGCCTTACTAACATACAAATCTATCTGTACCCTCGTTGTACGCCTTACTAACATACAAATCTGTCTGTACCCTTGTTGTACGCCTTACTAATATACAAATCTGTCTGCACCCTTGTTGTACGCCTTACTAACATACAAATCTGTCTGTACCCCTGTTGTACGCCTTACTAACATACAAATCTGTCTGCACCCTTGTTGTACTCCTTACTAACATACACATGTGTCTGTACCCTTGTTGTACGCCTTACTAACATACAAATCTGTCTGCACCCTTGTTGTACGCCTTACTAGCATACAAATCTGTCTGTACCCTCGTTGTACGGCTTACTAACATACAAATCTGTCTGCACCCTTGTTGTACGCCTTACTAACATACAAATCTGTCTGTACCCTTGTTATACGCCTTACTAACATACAAATCTGTCTGTACCCTTGTTGTACGCCTTACTAACATACAAATCTGTCTGTACCCTCGTTGTACGCCTTACTAACATACAAATCTGTCTGTACCCTTGTTGTACGCCTTACTAACATACAAATTTGTCTGTACCCATGTTGTACGCCATACTAACATACAAATCTGTCTGTACCCTCGTTGTACGCCTTACTAACATACAAATCTGTCCCCTTGTTGTACGCCTTACTAACATACAAATCTGTCTGTACCCTTGTTGTACGCCTTACTAACATACAAATCTGTCTGTACCCTTGTTGAACGCCTTACTAACATACAAATTTGTCTGTACCCATGTTGTACGCCTTACTAACATACAAATCTGTCTGCACCCTCGTTGTACGCCTTACTAACATACAAATCTGTCTGTACCCTTGTTGTACGCCTTACTAACATACAAATCTGTCTGTACCCTTGTTGTACGCCTTACTAACATACAAATCTGTCTGTACCCTCGTTGTACGCCTTACTAACATACAAATCTGTCTGTACCCTCATTGTACGCCTTACTAACATACAAATCTGTCTGTACCCTTGTTGTACGCCTTACTAACATACAAATCTGTCTGTACCCTCGTTGTACGCCTTACTAACATACAAATCTGTCTGTACCCTCGTTGTACGCCTTACTAACATACAAATCTGTCTGTACCCTTGTTGTACGCCTTACTAACATACAAATCTGTCTGTACCCTTGTTCTACGCCTTACTAACATACAAATCTGTCTGTACCCTCGTTGTACGCCTTACTAACATACAAATCTGTCTGTACCCTCATTGTACGCCTTACTAACATACAAATCTGTCTGTACCCTTGTTGTACGCCTTACTAACATACAAATCTGTCTGTACCCTCGTTGTACGCCTTACTAACATACAAATCTGTCTGTACCCTTGTTGTACGCCTTACTAACATACAAATCTGTCTGTACACTTGTTGTACGCCTTACTAACATACAAATCTATCTGTACCCTCGTTGTACGCCTTACTAACATACAAATCTGTCTGTACCCTTGTTGTACGCCTTACTAATATACAAATCTGTCTGCACCCTTGTTGTACGCCTTACTAACATACAAATCTGTCTGTACCCCTGTTGTACGCCTTACTAACATACAAATCTGTCTGCACCCTTGTTGTACTCCTTACTAACATACACATGTGTCTGTACCCTTGTTGTACGCCTTACTAACATACAAATCTGTCTGCACCCTTGTTGTACGCCTTACTAGCATACAAATCTGTCTGTACCCTCGTTGTACGGCTTACTAACATACAAATCTGTCTGCACCCTTGTTGTACGCCTTACTAACATACAAATCTGTCTGTACCCTTGTTATACGCCTTACTAACATACAAATCTGTCTGTACCCTTGTTGTACGCCTTACTAACATACAAATCTGTCTGTACCCTCGTTGTACGCCTTACTAACATACAAATCTGTCTGTACCCTTGTTGTACGCCTTACTAACATACAAATTTGTCTGTACCCATGTTGTACGCCATACTAACATACAAATCTGTCTGTACCCTCGTTGTACGCCTTACTAACATACAAATCTGTCCCCTTGTTGTACGCCTTACTAACATACAAATCTGTCTGTACCCTTGTTGTACGCCTTACTAACATACAAATCTGTCTGTACCCTCGTTGTACGCCTTACTAACATACAAATCTGTCTGTACCCTTGTTGTACGCCTTACTAACATACAAATCTGTCTGTACCCTTGTTGTACGCTTTACTAACATACAAATCTGTCTGTACCCTTGTTGTACGCTTTACTAACATACAAATCTGTCTGTACCCTTGTTGTACGCCTTACTAACATACAAATCTGTCTGTACCCTCATTGTACGCCTTACTAACATACAAATCTGTCTGTACCCTCGTTGTACGCCTTACTAACATACAAATCTGTCTGTACCCTCATTGTACGCCTTACTAACATACAAATCTGTCTGTACCCTTGTACGCCTTACTAACATACAAATCTGTCTGTACCCTCGTTGTACGCCTTACTAACATACAAATCTGTCTGTACCCTCGTTGTACGCCTTACTAACATACAAATCTGTCTGTACCCTTGTTGTACGCCTTACTAACATACAAATCTGTTTGTACCCTTGTTGTACGCCTTACTAACATACAAATCTGTCTGTACCCTCATTGTACGCCTTACTAACATACAAATCTGTCTGTACCCTTGTTGTACGCCTTACTAACATACAAATCTGTCTGTACCCTCGTTGTACGCCTTACTAACATACAAATCTGCCTGTACCCTCGTTGTACGCCTTACTAACATGCAAATTTGTCTGTACCCTTGTTGTTCGCCTTACTAACATACGAATCTGTCTGTACCCTTGTTGTACGCCTTACTAACATACAAATCTGTCTGTACCCTTGTTGTACGCCTTACTAACATACAAATCTGTCTGTACCCTCATTGTACGCCTTACTAACATACAAATCTGTCTGTACCCTTGTTGTACGCCTTACTAGCATACAAATCTGTCTGCACCCTTGTTGTACGCCTTACTAACATACAAATTTGTCTGTACCCTTGTTGTACGCCTTACTAACATACAAATCTGGCTGTACCCTCGTTGTACGCCTTACTAACATACAAATCTGTCTGTACCCTTGTTGTACGCCTTACTAACATGCAAATTTGTCTGTACCCTTGTTGTTCGCCTTACTAACATACGAATCTGTCTGTACCCTTGTTGTACGCCTTACTAACATACAAATCTGTCTGTACCCTTGTTGTACGCCTTACTAACATACAATCTGTCTGTACCCTTGTTGTACGCCTTACTAACATACAAATCTGTCTGTACCCTTGTTGTACGCCTTACTAACATACAAATCTGTCTGTACCCTTGTTGTACGCCTTACTAACATACAAATCTGTCTGTACCCTCACTGTACGCCTTACTAACATACACATCTGTCTGTACCCTTGTTGTACGCCTTACTAACATACAAATCTGTCTGCACCCTTGTTGTACGCCTTACTAACATACAAATCTGTCTGTACCCTTGTTGTACGCCTTACTAGCATACAAATCTGTCTGCACCCTTGTTGTACGCCTTACTAACATACAAATTTGTCTGTACCCTTGTTGTACGCCTTACTAACATACAAATCTGTCTGTACCCTCGTTGTACGCCTTACTAACATACAAATCTGTCTGTACCCTTGTTGTACGCCTTACTAACATGCAAATTTGTCTGTGCCCTTGTTGTTCGCCTTACTAACATACGAATCTGTCTGTACCCTTGTTGTACGCCTTACTAACATACAAATCTGGCTGTACCCTCGTTGTACGCCTTACTAACATACAAATCTGTCTGTACCCTTGTTGTACGCCTTACTAACATGCAAATTTGTCTGTACCCTTGTTGTTCGCCTTACTAACATACGAATCTGTCTGTACCCTTGTTGTACGCCTTACTAACATACAAATCTGTCTGTACCCTTGTTGTACGCCTTACTAACATACAATCTGTCTGTACCCTTGTTGTACGCCTTACTAACATACAAATCTGTCTGTACCCTTGTTGTACGCCTTACTAACATACAAATCTGTCTGTACCCTTGTTGTACGCCTTACTAACATACAAATCTGTCTGTACCCTCACTGTACGCCTTACTAACATACACATCTGTCTGTACCCTTGTTGTACGCCTTACTAACATACAAATCTGTCTGCACCCTTGTTGTACGCCTTACTAACATACAAATCTGTCTGTACCCTTGTTGTACGCCTTACTAGCATACAAATCTGTCTGCACCCTTGTTGTACGCCTTACTAACATACAAATTTGTCTGTACCCTTGTTGTACGCCTTACTAACATACAAATCTGTCTGTACCCTCGTTGTACGCCTTACTAACATACAAATCTGTCTGTACCCTTGTTGTACGCCTTACTAACATGCAAATTTGTCTGTGCCCTTGTTGTTCGCCTTACTAACATAC
>CAXHSH010001152.1:0-16640 GCA_964019135.1 Arenicola marina
GGTTGGCGGTTATTGTGTGACTTGGGGGCAAAGGTGATGTGATGTGTGTGCACAAAAGCAGCCTAAAACGCCACTACAGTTCCGTCTACTACCGACTGAGCTATAGAGTGGCTCCAGTCTGAGTAGCAGAAAGCACGAGGCGCCTTAATAGTCTGGGGCAGTGTTAGCCCTACCTATGTACCCACTATAGACACCCCTTGACAGATCGCTTGTCTCTGCATGCATGTGGCGGTCAACAAAGAAAGACAGTTCGTTACATTGTTTTGGCGATGTCGCGTAAACGTATACAAGCAGCGGCCTAGGTGTGTGTTGTAAGTATATATATATATGGGGGTCAGGGTTGTGGGTATGGTAATAAGAAGATGTGACGTGTGGGGGGTGTGAGGGTGGAGTGGTGAGGGTGGAGGGGCGAGGGGTGAGCGGTGAGGGGTGAGGGGTGAGGGGTGAGGTGTGAGAGATGAGGAATAATGGGGTTTAAGGTGAAATTCTGGGCAGGCAGGCAGGCAGGCGGGCGGGCGGGCGGGCGGGGGGGAGGGGTGGGGAGAGGGGTGGGGGAGGGAGGGGTGGGAGGGGGACGGGTGGGGGAACGGAGGGGTGGGAGGGGAGATATAGTGGAGTACAACGCACACAGACAACACTCCTCTTACTATACAATGTGTCATGGTTTGGCTTTTTTTCTATCATCGCCCCGTGCAAGTTCGTGTTTTGGCAACCCGCAAATTGTTGCTCAACGAAAACTCGCAACTCGGCTACTGCCCCATGCCCCCCCCCCCCCGACCCCCGCCCGCGACCACTATCTCCACACGACACCTGCCGCTGGCAGTATGTATAAGTGAGACCCCGTGTATACACAGAGCGCTTTATAAGGGTGAGGTCATATTACCCCCAGTGGCGGGGGTGACGCGGTAATGAAGGGTATTTCATGTCGAGTTGAGTTTTTTTTCCTCAATGGCGACTGTTACAAGAGGCTTTGTGTGCGACACCATCCGATATCAAGAGGTGGGGGGGGGGGCTAGGGGGGAGAGGCGGGCGGGAGGGGGTGGGGGTAGGGGCGGGAACCACACCTGTCAGGGAGGGGGAGGGGGTGATTAAGATGGATCGTACAGAGGACTTTATGCGTTGCGCGGAGACAACAGTTGTGGAGCAGACACCAATCGTAGGTACCCAAGCTTATATTGTATAGACCAACAGACAAACTGTTGTAAATTATACTGTCAATACATACCACATAGGGGTATGGCTCATCTTCTATGGTAGGCATTTCAACAGAGGCAACTGTATTGCGGTTTAGTTTCTTGCCATAGCGAGCGTCGGGTATATATAGTGGGTCAGTAATTAAGATGCATACATATTTATGGTGTTTATTATGTGTTTAACTTATCAGTTGGAACCAAATCATCTAACAATCAAAGCTGCTTTCTTTATTTTAACCGTGGGAAAGAAAACAAAGGAGAAGGGAAGGAAATGATTATAAATACATTATTAACTTTTTGACTGGACAAATAACAAGTCACCCACACTAGCCCCCCCCCCCCCCCGTCGCCCACCACCCCCCGGACGTACTACCCTTAATACAATCTCATGCATGAATAACGAATAACCTCCCCTGCCCCCCCCCCCCCCCCCTCTCGGCGTTGTTTTACATATAAGACCATATAAGGCATATCTTTGCCACTGACCCCGATGGTGAGGTTTATATATATATATATATATACACCATGCACTGACTCCATATATGACTCAGCAGGTCCCAAGTGGCTCTCACGCTGACTTCTTGTGACATCTTGTCCGGCAATTTTGTCTTCCTTTTTTTCTTTTAAGACGAAGAATTATATGCATTGACTTGTAGTCTGCACACTTTGGCCTATGCACTACGCTAAATAAAACAAAAATTATAACAAAAAGGTGCAACGCTTTACAGCAGGTAGGCAGGTATATAAAACTGAACGAAGTCGTTTTTCATGCGGGCACAAGGCGTTTGTACAGTCAAGACATGCGCCAGGCTGAGACGATGACAAACTATAGGGTTTTAAGATTGGGTTGACGGAAGAGCTATAGAGATGTGGCTAGGGTGGGTGGGGCGAGTGGGGGGGGGGGGTCAAGGACCGGAGTGTTGAGGGCAGACGAGTCAGATGGAGAGATAGGGGGAGGGAGGCGGGGGTGTAAAAAAGCGAGCGATCTATTAGCTCACGTCTACACTATCGATAGAAACCCTTGACTTCCAGACTATGTATTCCGAATGTGAAGCGGTTTCGTCGCCCCATCGGTATGCGTCATTGAACTCTCCTATGATGATCATACGATTAGGGGAGTGACGGGTTATCATCATGGAACCCTTGCACAAGGGGGCAGATTTATATGACAAGAAGAAGTAGGAGGTAGATGTTGGTGGAGGAAGGGACGTGGGGCAGAGAAAGAGGGAGAGAATGAAAAGGGAGGAGGTTAGCAGGGGGGCGGAGGAGGCGGAGGAGGAGGAGGAGGAGGAGGGAGGTGGAGGCGAGGTAGGAACGTACCTACACTCTTACTATGACACATAAAACTCACTCACTGTGAGTGCCTGGCCATTGTATATATATCATTAACCTGTAAACCTATTTCCACGAGAGTTCATAGTGCACTCACCCCTTGTATAACCTAGGGCAGTCCCATCACCACCAGTACAAAACACACCCTATACTTCAATCACTCACGTTATCTGACCCCCACGCAATTCTCCGCATTACAGCGACCGAAAATGTATATTACCCAGACCCACCCACCCAGCAGACAGCCTCGCAGCAGGAGTCCCGATTCCTAATGTTGGATTTCAGTCCCCCCCCCCCCCCCCACTTCCTGCCGCTGCCTTCAAGAGTTTACCTCCCGAAGTGTCGCCATGTATAAGCTTAGCGTGCTTGTCCACATCTACTCGGCCTGGCTGGAATGACCCGCCTCGGCCCCGACAGTGTTGTTATTTCGTTCGTTTCTTTTCATTAAATAAACATGAACGAGTCTGTATAGTTTGTGGAGTTTGCATGGCGGTGTCGCCGGCTCGCTCTATGCCCGCCATGTTAGCTGAGACACAGCTGTAATAACCCGCCAGGGGTTACTTCCCTCATCACGTGACCCGAGCGATGGTGGCGGAGTACACGACCGAAGCATAAAAACCCACCGCGCGACGCCACGAAGACGTATTTCGTTACGGAAACAAAGTAAATGTATTTTGGAGTTGGCATGGATTTGTCAGTACGAGGGGCAAGCATCGCATGCCTGTGCGCATGCATGCAGCGAGTGAGTCAGCCCCCAAGCCCCCCCCCCCACCCGCCCCTCTCCTCGGCCGCCACGAGATGCCACCCGGTTGGCTGGACACCCGTCGCCCCCGAGACAGTGAGTGGCCAGGGGGTCGGGCTTTGGTCAGCCCATAGGGCGGGGTCAGGCGGGGGCGGGTCACCGCGCGAACCCGTCCCCCCAACCCCCGGCCTGGCTGTTCTCTCTAACGCACCGCCCACTCCTCAGTACCCGGATGTCTCGCGCCCCCGCGGGCCAGTCTCGTCGGTGACCCCACGTGACCCGACGCAGGCGGCGTTTACAACGGTCAGCTGCGCAGCGCGGGAAAATGCAGTTTTTTTTTTGTTTTGTTGTGTTTTGTCTTGTTTGGTTTGGAAATTTGAGCGGAGTGGGGCTGCAGGTGGGGGGTGGGGGAGGGGTGGGGCCTTGGATAGGGCATGAGGGAGGGGTGGGGCTGAAGATGGGGGTGAGAGAGAGCTGTGGCTTTGTGCTCGGGGTCAGGGAGATGGTGGAGAGGGGATGGGAGGGGAGGGGAGGGGACATACCGTCCAGGTCATAGGGTGTCACGGTGCTCGCTGGATTGCATCGGGTTGTATATTACCCACTTTCAAAAAAATGTTCGTTGACTGCGCGGTTGAAGCGACCTATATTTATAAATGGTGAGACGAATTTAAACTCCCATTAAAGCTGATTTTGATTCATGAAATCAAAGGTGGTTGCAATGCAGAATGGTTATAACATTTGAGGCTAGAATCTTCACCCACTTTGTCACTGACATACAGGTAGCCCGCAATACTCGCCGCCATGGCTTCATACCCCGGACTGGCGGAGGGGGGAGGGGGGCACTATTATACAAATCTGGTCGGGGGGTTCCGCGGGTTCTGTGATGCCTGACAGACCGGATTATTTGTGATGAAAAATATACCCCTATAGAGCGAATATTTTAAAACTTGCGACTAAACACAGCAATGTATTACGTAGCCCCCCTCCGAGCTTCATGCCTTCACCACGGCGAGGCAATAAGTTAAAACTACCACGTCCACGTGTTATTCTCTTGCTGTGGAACTATACATGTATATTTTGTTACATTCAATCAATTCCCACCGACATATGTTGTCAGGATACAACATTTAGCAGATAGTTGTCGAATATCTTGCAGACTGAGTATGAAAAGGGGTTCTATCTTCAGCGTACGAGATTCACTATACGCTTGTTATGTTCCATGCCGTGACGCACCCATGCCGTGACGCACCCCATGCCGTGACGCACCCCATGCCGTGACGCACCACATGCCGTGACGCACCCCATGCCGTGACGCACCCCAGGCCGTGACGCACCCATATCACCCCATGCCGTGACGCACCCTATGCCGTGACGCACCCCAAGCCGTGACGCACCCCAGGCCGTGACGCACCCATATCACCCTATGCCGTGACGCACCCCAAGCCGTGACGCACCCCAAGCCGTGACGCACCCTATGCCGTGACGCACCCCAAACAGTGACGCATCCCAAGCCGTGACGCACCCATATCACCCCATGCCGTGACGCACCCTATGCCGTGACGCACCCCAAGCCGTGACGCACCCCAGGCCGTGACGCACCCATATCACCCCATGCCGTGACGCACCCATATCACCCCATGCCGTGACGCACCCTATGCCGTGACGCACCCCAAGCCGTGACGCACCCCAAGCCGTGACGCACCCTATGCCGTGACGCACCCCAAACAGTGACGCATCCCAAGCCGTGACGCACCCCATGTCGTTCCTTGGTCCGGTGGAACGCATGTGTACGCAAAATTGTCATAAAAACACCATTTTATCCAGCCGGCAATTAATATCAGTTATAATGCTGTGGTGAACCTAGCCTTGATGACGCTTGGTGTCGAAGTCTACCCGTATAGATCTAACCATATTATGATCTTGTGCTAACTAACCATGCACTGTGGGATACTAGCACCAACCCTTGGTGAGGCCGAGCAATACTAAACATGTACATCTATTGTCTCCTCTTCTCTCCTTGGAAGGGGGGGGGGTTATCAACATTGAATGTCTTCTACCCTCCCTCCCTATACCCCTTTGCGGTCGGTGCTTTCCAATGATGAACCCGCCCTCGGTTCCTATAATCCAGGGCCTGCCTGACGCAAACAGCACAGTACATGTAAACGCACACTGAGTGAAGGCAAACCCGACCAGACACCCTCCTGCATTGACAGTCGTCACTCATTGCCATCGTCTATCCTGCTCGGATGACACTACTTTAATGATGACCAGGGTTCTAAAGTTATTCTGTACATGGCATCTCTTTATGCCCGGCGACAGTTAGTGCACCAAGACCATGCACCCCTCTTGTACACACATTGGTGTTCCCAGAAAAGGGGTTCCGATTCTCACTAAGTTTTTTTTCTCGGAACGATTTCGACGTAAACAATGTATCTTGACGACAGATTTTGAATTTAACAATGCATCTTCCCAAAAAATATTGACTTCAAAAGAGCTTGTTATGTTTCAAAAGGGAGATTCGCACGACCCCCTCCACCCCTTGGGGACACCCTTGTACACGACAACTTGTCTTCTGATCTCTGTACAACTTACCAATAGATCACCTAGGTACTTCACAACTGTCCTCCTTAAGCTGAAGTGTTTCAAATCCACTTCATGCATATTAAGTACATGTGTTGACGCTGCAGTGGGCAAGGCAAGATTTTTTGCTAAATCTTGAAATGCACACATACTAGACACAAGTGCATAGGTTGTGTCTTCACTCTGTAGGCTTTCGAGACCATTTAAGGCGTGGATGTAGTGCTGTTCTTGTGCAATATTATACCAAAACTATGGCGGACCACCCCAATATGTAATCCAAAATTCTTGATATCAAGCAATCAATTCTTGATATCAAGCAAGCAATCAATTCTTGATATCAAGCAATCAATTCTGGATATCAAGAAATCAATAAATAGGAAATAATATCTGTACTTCATGATGACAAGAATCGATCAAGAATTGGATTTCTTGATGTCAAGAATAAGGGAAGTAACGTTATGACGACCTGCCATATGACACCATATATGACACCATATATGACACCATATATGACACCATATATGACACCATATTCTCGTGTATTCTGGAACAAGTTGTTATTTTATTCCGCAATATACCGTAACTGCCGGTGTTGGTACCGCTGTTCAGTGTGCATTATTCCATCTTGTGCATGTAGATATGGTACATGTATATACATATTATTCCCATACTGACCTGCTTATTCAATTACATGTAGTTATTTCCCACACAGGCTACGGTTGGTACTGTGCATGCGCGCTGGGCCAGTACTCAGACCGATATGTAGGTACTACATGTGTCAGGGGTAGGTACTACATGTGTCAGGGGTAGGTACTACATGTGTCAGGGGTAGGTACTACATGTGTCAGGGGTAGGTACTACATGTGCCAGGGGTAGGTACTACATGTGTCAGGGGTAGGTACTACATGTGCCAGGGGTAGGTACTACATGTGTCAGGGGTAGGTACTACATGTGTCAGGGGTAGGTACTACATGTGCCAGGGTTAGGTACTACATGTGTCAAGGGTAGGTACTACATGTGTCAGGGGTAGGTACTACATGTGCCAGGGTTATGTACTACATGTGTCAGGGGTAGGTACTACATGTGTCAGGGGTAGGTACTACATGTGCCAGGGGTAGGTACTACATGTGCCAGGGGTAGGTACTACATGTGCCAGGGGTAGGTACTACATGTGTCAGGGGTAGGTACTACATGTGTCAGGGGTAGGTACTACATGTGCCAGGGGTAGGTACTACATGTGCCAGGGGTAGGTACTACATGTGTCAGGGGTAGGTACTACATGTGTCAGGGGTAGGTACTACATGTGACAGGGGTAGGTACTACAGGTGCCAGGGGTAGGTACTACATGTGTCAAGGGTAGGTGCTACATGTGCCAAGGGTAGGTACTACATATGCCAGGGGTAGGTACTACATGTGTCAGGGTTATGTACTACATGTGTCAGGGGTAGGTACTAAATGTGTCAGGGGTAGGTACTACATGTGTCAGGGGTAGGTACTACATGTGTCAGAGGTAGGTACTACATGTGTCAGGGGTAGGTACTACATGTGCCAGGGTTAGGTACTACATGTGCCAGGGGTAGGTACTACATGTGTCAGGGGTAGGTACTACATGTGTCAGGGTTAGGTACTACATGTGTCAGGGGTAGGTACTACATGTGCCAGGGGTAGGTACTACATGTGTCAGGGGTAGGTACTACATGTGTCAGGGGTAGGTACTACATGTGTCAGGGGTAGGTACTACATGTGTCAGGGGTAGGTACTACATGTGCCAGGGGTAGGTACTACATGTGTCAGGGGTAGGTACTACATGTGCCAGGGGTAGGTACTACATGTGCCAGGGGTAGGTACTACATGTGTCAGGGGTAGGTACTACATGTGCCAGGGGTAGGTACTACATGTGCCAGGGTCTAGGTACTACATGTGTCAGGGGTTGGTACTACATGTGTCAGGGGTTGGTACTACATGTGTCAGGGGTAGGTACTACATGTGCCAGGGGTAGGTACTACATGTGTCAGGGGTAGGTACTACATGTGTCAGGGGTAGGTACTACATGTGTCAGGGGTAGGTACTACATGTGTCAGGGGTAGGTACTACATGTGCCAGGGGTAGGTACTACATGTGTCAGGGGTAGGTACTACATGTGTCAGGGGTAGGTACTACATGTGTCAGGGGTAGGTACTACAGGTGCCAGGGGTAGGTACTACATGTGTCAGAGGTAGGTACTACATGTGTCAGGGGTAGGTACTACATGTGTCAGGGGTAGGTACTACATGTGCCAGGGGTAGGTACTACATGTGTCAGGGTAGGTACTACATGTGTCAGGGGTAGGTACTACATGTGTCAGGGGTAGGTACTACATGTGTCAGGGGTAGGTACTACATGTGTCAGGGGTAGGTACTACATGTGTCAGGGGTAGGTACTACATGTGTCAGGGGTAGGTACTACATGTGTCAGGGGTAGGTACTACATGTGTCAGGGGTAGGTACTACATGTGCCAGGGTTAGGTACTACATGTGTCAAGGGTAGGTACTACATGTGTCAGGGGTAGGTACTACATGTGCCAGGGTTATGTACTACATGTGTCAGGGGTAGGTACTACATGTGTCAGGGGTAGGTACTACATGTGCCAGGGGTAGGTACTACATATGCCAGGGGTAGGTACTACATGTGTCAGGGGTAGGTACTACATGTGCCAGGGGTAGGTACTACATGTGCCAGGGGTAGGTACTACATGTGTCAGGGGTAGGTACTACATGTGACAGGGGTAGGTACTACATGTGTCAGGGGTAGGTACTACATGTGCCAGGGGTAGGTACTACATGTGTCAGGGGTAGGTACTACATGTGTCAGGGGTAGGTACTACATGTGTCAGGGGTAGGTACTACATGTGCCAGGGTTAGGTACTACATGTGTCAGGGGTAGGTACTACATGTGTCAGGAGTAGGTACTACATGTGCCAGGGTTAGGTACTACATGTGTCAGGGTTATGTACTACATGTGCCAGGGGTAGGTACTACATGTGTCAGGGGTAGGTACTACATGTGTCAGGGGTAGGTACTACATGGGCCAGGGGTAGGTACTACATGTGCCAGGGGTAGGTACTACATGTGCCAGGGGTAGGTACTACATGTGCCAGGGGTAGGTACTACATGTGTCAGGGGTAGGTACTACATGTGTCAGGGGTAGGTACTACATGTGTCAGGGTAGGTACTACATGTGTCAGGGGTAGGTACTACATGTGCCAGGGGTAGGTACTACATGTGTCAGGGGTAGGTACTACATGTGCCAGGGGTAGGTACTATATGTGTCAGGGGTAGGTACTACATGTGTCAGGGGTAGGTACTACATGTGTCAGGGGTAGGTACTACATGTGTCAGGGGTAGGTACTATATGTGTCAGGGGTAGGTACTACATGTACCAGGGGTAGGTACTACATGTGTCAGGGGTAGGTACTACATGTGCCAGATGTAGGTACTACATGTGCCAGGGGTAGGTACTACATGTGTCAGGGGTAGGTACTACATGTGTCAGGGGTAGGTACTACATGTGTCAGGGTTAGGTACTACATGTGTCAGGGGTAGGTACTACATGTGTCAGGGTAGGTACTACATGTGTCAGGGGTAGGTACTACATGTGCCAGGGGTAGGTACTACATGTGCCAGGGGTAGGTACTACATGTATCAGGGGTAGGTACTACATGTGTCAGGGGTAGGTACTACATGTGTCAGGGGTAGGTACTACATGTGTCAGGGCTAGGTACTACATGTGTCAGGGGTAGGTACTACATGTGCCAGGGTTAGGTACTACATGTGTCAGGGTTATGTACTACATGTGTCAGGGGTAGGTACTACATGTGCCAGGGGTAGGTACTACATGTGCCAGGGGTAGGTACTACATGTGTCAGGGGTAGGTACTGCATGTGTCAGGGGTAGGTACTACATGTGCCAGGGGTAGGTACTACATGTGTCAGGGGTAGGTACTACATGTGTCAGGGGTAGGTACTACATGTGTCAGGGGTAGGTACTACATGTGCCAGGGGTAGGTACTACATGTGTCAGAGGTAGGTACTACATGTATCAGGGGTAGGTACTACATGTGTCAGGGGTAGGTACTACATGTGTCAGGGGTAGGTACTACATGTGCCAGGGGTAGGTACTACATGTGTCAGGGGTAGGTACTACATGTGTCAGGGGTAGGTACTACATGTGCCAGGGATAGGTACTACATGTGTCAAGGGTAGGTACTACATGTGTCAGGGGTAGGTACTACATGTGCCAGGGGTAGGTACTACATGTGCCAGGGGTAGGTACTACATGTGTCAGGGTAGGTACTACATGTGTCAGGGGTAGGTACTACATGTGTCAGGGGTAGGTACTACATGTGTCAGGGTAGGTATTACATGTGCCAGGGGTAGGTACTACATGTGTCAAGGTAGGTATTACATGTGCCAGGGGTAGGTACTACATGTGTCAGGGTTATGTACTACATGTGTCGGGGGTAGGTACTACATGTGTCAGGGGTAGGTACTACATGTGTCAGGGGTAGGTACTACATGTGTCAGGGGCAGGTACTACATGTGCCAGGGGTAGGTACTACATGTGTCAGGGGTAGGTACTACATGTGTCAGGGGTAGGTACTACATGTGTCAGGGGCAGGTACTACATGTGTCAGGGTTAGGTACTACATGTGTCAGGGGTAGGTACTACATGTGTCAGGGGTAGGTACTACATGTGTCAGAGGTAGGTACTACATGTGTCAGGGTTATGTACTACATGTGCCAGGGGTAGGTACTACATGTGTCAGGGGTTGGTATTACATGTGTCAGGGGTAGGTACTACATGTGTCAGGGGTAGGTACTACATGTGCCAGGGGTAGGTACTACATGTGTCAGGGGTAGGTACTACATGTACCAGGGGTAGGTACTACATGTGCCAGGGGTAGGTACTACATGTGTCAGGGGTAGGTACTACATGTGTCAGGGGTAGGTACTACATGTGTCAGGGTAGGTACTACATGTGTCAGGGGTTGGTATTACATGTGTCAGGGGTAGGAACTACATGTGTCAGGGGTAGGTACTACATGTGTCAGGGGTAGGTACTACATGTGCCAGGGGTAGGTACTACATGTGTCAGGGGTAGGTACTACATGTACCAGGGGTAGGTACTACATGTACCAGGGGTAGGTACTACATGTGTCAGGGGTAGGTACTACATGTACCAGGGGTAGGTACTACATGTGTCAGGGGTAGGTACTACATGTGCCAGGGTTCGATCCTTCATACCATTTGGTCGGGGGGTCAGGGAGTCGGTAGGTGGGTGGGGGGGGGGGGGTTCACACATCATTTATCTTATTATTCGAGGCGATTTCTTGGCCCGGGTCAGCCCATGTGTGCACAAATATGGCCTAAAGCACCGATCGGTTGTTGAAATCATCAGCTTTGACGGTTAAAACAACCATCAACGTCCTTTTTATGTGACGACAAAACTCTACTGCTGACGACGACGGAGAAAGCGAGTCCATATCTTTTCTACAACTGTCACCAGATGGCGACACTGGGACGCGGCGACCCCGTGAACCGAGCGCCCCGCCGCCTGCCCTCTGCGCTCGCTTTCTGTCTCCGCCGCTAGATGGCACACCCGTATGTGCTGTCGCAGCCGCGCCACTGTCGCTACTGCTCTGTCTGAGTCAGTGGAGGCTGCGGGGATAAGGCTCGGGGAAGCGTGGATGGTCTCTAGGCCTAGGCTACTAACTGTTCCGTCATGGTTTCAGTTCATTCACATATTTACAGCTGAGTACGATTCACGTTTAAATATATATATATCCATCGAGGATTAGTTGAGTTGTGTACATGGAGTGCAGAGAGCTCTGGTGTGTGTTGAGGGTAAGGTGATGGCACGGCGTGGCTCAGTGAGTCTGGTGGCGGTCTGACTGGCCACTGAGAGGGTGGGGGGGTGGGCAGCGGTCTGACTGGCCACTGAGAGGGTAGGGGGGGGGGGGTAAACACGCTGGATGGATGATGAACAAACACGTAACTCGTTGTTTGATATCAATGTTTATGGTCGCACCACACGATCCATCCCTATATAATAGTAGCACCCACTCTGACTCGCCCCCCCCCCACCCCCCACGCCTCCGCGCCCCCCTTCCGTTCCATCTTTCTTTGTCTTTCCGCTGTCCCCTCTGCCCACGTGCATGGTGCCAGTCAGGGCGGCGGTGCCAACGGATTAGTCACATCCACAGAAACTCAGGGCATTGCTGGCGGGTTGTGGAGCCGGAGCGAGGACCCAGGGTTCTCTCCCTCTCTCTCTCTCTCTCACCCGCCCGGGGGTTGGGCTGGGCTGGGCTGGGCTGGCGGCCAAGGTCCGGGGTCGGGGTCGGGGCCGGGGAGTCTGGGCCTGGGGCTGGGGCTGGGGCTGGGCCAGGGCCAGGGGCCGAGGCTAGCTAGGGGCCTCGCCGTCGTCACCAAGGATGATGACACAGCTGCCTGTGACGGACAGTCCTTTGTTCGGCCGCTCTCCGCCGCCAAGACGCTGACCACCCCTGGTTCCCAGAGGCCCCGGGGGCCTGGGGATGGGTGCCACCCAGAGGTCGCCAGGACCCTTCGTGATCACCCCCCTCGGTCTACCTCCGGGGGTACCCTCGGGGGTCACAGGGCCCCACTGCCTCCCCCCGGGGGTTAGTTCGCACCGGAACTTGTACCCTGGTCACTTTGCTTGGATAACTTGTACCCTAGTCACTTCGTTTGATTAACTTGTACCCTGGTCAGTTCGTCTGGTTAACTTGTACCCTGGTCACTTTGCTTGGATAACTTGTACCCTAGCCACTTCGTTTGATTAACTTGTACCCTGGTCAATTTGTTTGGATAACTTGTACCCTAGTCACTTCGTTTGATTAACTTGTACCCTGGTCAGTTCATCTGGTTAACTGGTACCCTGGTCACTTTGCTTGGATAACTTGTACCCTGGTCACTTTGTTTGGTTAACTTGTACCCTGGTCAATTTGTTTGGTTAACTTGTACCCTGGTCACTTTGTTTGGTTAACTTGTACTCTGGTCAGTTCGTCTGTTTCACTTTTACCCTGGTCTGCTTTTGTCTATTTTCCCATTGCCATTTCTCTTCCCTCATTCTGTTTTTTTTTTTAATTTCGCTCCCTGCCCCTCTTCCAGGTGTGCCGTGCATGGGTGACAGCTACATACCCAGCATTCTGTCCGTGAGGGGCCCCGGACTTGCGAGAGCACCCCCCCCCCCCCCTTACCTTCACCCTTCTTTCTCCCTGGGGCGGGGCTCCTTAAATCCGACCGCAGCATTGTTCCCTCACCCCCCCCCTCCCTCCCCCCATGCCCCTCTCCGTCCCGCTCCCTGACCCCGTTCCATGGCGCCCAAGTCGCCCATCCATGACCCCAGCCCCTTCAGGAGCACTTTAACACTCACACGCCATCTAACCCTGTGTCCAGCCATATCCATGTAACTCCCGGCGCCTCACTTTACTCTTTTTAATCAACTCCTCCTCCACTTCCCCATCTTCCTCCTCCTCCTCTTCCTCACCCTGCCCCCCCCCCCCCTCCCTCTCCCTCCCACCGGCGCCACCCCAAGGGTCGGATTGAACGTCTCTCTCCAACCATTAAAGGCGTCTTTTGTTCAGCCGCCAGAGGGCGTCCTTTATCAAGAGCCCCCACGGAGGAAAGGTGTATGGTTACCGCCTCGCCCGCTAGAGGGGGCGGTGGCGGCGGGGTTTGAGTGAGTGAGGCGGGAGAAGGGGGAAGGAGGGAGGTGAAAGAGGACGGGGGGGGGGGAGGCGGGGGCTCTATTACAGGACTCTTAGGAGTCCTTCCCAAGGAAATGACCGGCCGTCCAAATGGACAGTAGCGGGCGACAATAGGGTAATTTGGACGGGGACAAGTCTCCCCACCTGGGTCTCTAATGAAGACCCGCCGTGTACCGTCGGGTGGGACGACAATTAGGGCCAGCACTCACCCACGGGAAGCGCTGAGGGTGAGGGGGAAGACACGGATGGGGGGGGGGTGCTGTGAGGGGGGAGGACGGAGGGAGGGAGCGGGGGGCGCGTTGTGAGGGGGCTGGGAGTCTTAAGATACCCAACCGGAGTCACGAAGCTGCTCTGACCGAGGGCTCTTCGGTTCGTGAAGGGTGGGGAGGGGGATGGGTTGGGGGTCAGAATGGGGAGTGGGGGGGGGGGGGCGGGGGGAGGTGGGGTGGGAAGTCACATCCGATTTTACCATCAGCACTGGGGGTGGCTTAGTGGTGAGGATATACAGGTGCAGGGTGCAGGTGGGGCAGGGGCATGAGAAGCAGAATGAGTGGGTGGGAGGAGGGGTGGCTGCGAGAAGGGTGGAGGCGCGCAGGGGTGAAGCTCTTCAACCCCCCCCCCCCTAGCTGCTGCTTCTGATACGTCTAAGTTCCTGTTATAGCTCTCACAGAGGCTCCATTAGTTTAATGGCTAAAAACCACGTGGTCTGGAATTTCATCGAAATACCATGCAATTTTCTGGGCGCCGAAGGATGCAGAAGAGGAGGAGGGTGGGGGGGGGGGTGGGGGACGAAGATGGAAGGGAAGGGGGGGGGCAGGGGAAGAGGGGTCACCCTCAGTGTACTTAATCCCGAGAGTGTGTCGGCGACATGGCGACAGGCATGAGACACGGGAGCCAGCACAGGGGCCAGCACCCTGACGCCTGGCAGCCGTCAAGCGGAGAGGGAGGAGGGGGGGGGGGTCTGGTGGGGCGGGGAGGGCCTGAGGTAAGGCGTGAAGTAGCGGTAGGGGGTGTGGAGGGCAGGGAGGGGGGTAGGAGGAGGAGGAGATGGGGGTGCCGTAGACAGCTACCAAGACAGGACCGATAGGTGGGCGATAATACCGGCACGCTGCTCGCCTCTACCGACGGCCCAGATTGGCACTCATTGCTGGAGACAGTGGAGACGGCATCGTGAATTATACGAGACACTCTCGCCATCTAGGTGGCTGCTAATTATCCGTGAGGTCTCAGTCTTTACTCATCGCGGCACGCCACCCACGCGCCACCTTACACCACCCTGCGCCACCCTGCGCCACTCTACGCCACCTTCGTGCCACCCGCGCGCCACCCGCGCGCCACCCTGCACTATCCTGCGCCACCCTGCGCCACCATCGCACTACCCTGCACTACCCGCGTGCCTCCCTGCGCCACCCGCGCGCCACCCTACACGAACCGCGCGCCACCCTGCACCACCCTGCACCACCTTTGCGCCACCCTCGCACTTTCTTCGCATGTAGAATTAAATCGTTTCTTCATATTTTGGGTCATTTTTGTCCATCTACATTAATAACCAACCGCCAGCGAAGATACCGCGCGATTTTCGGTGGCTGCACAGTAGATGTAATACCCACGAAGTCAAGGAGACGCAACAAACATGCATAGTTCATCACTGAGTCGTAATGCAATGGACACATCACATCTCTTTAGATTATTACAGGGACTGGTGCATGAAACCAACCGGTGTAACATTTATACATATACGTTGTCCCACCATATTAATTATTAGGTATGAAATAAACATTTATATATAACATTGTGGTCGTTGTCAAACACAATGTCTATTTCATCCAGAGAAGATAATTTACACAGGCCTGCTCCAGACAATTAGGCGCGAAAACAACTTGTTTGGCGTTAAATACAAGCAGACATTTTTTTTATGAATATACTTTAAACGTTTACTATTTTGTTGTCTTCATATATTAAAGAGAGGATAAAATCGCATTCAAGATTCTGTTATGTGTCTATATTATTAAACCTTAATGGTAAGGACCAGTACGACGACGATACAAGGAATAATGTAACCTGCGACAGCGTGAGTCTCGGAGAAAGCTAGCGAAATGATTACACAATATGGCCAAGGATATGAAAAGATCCAATAAACAGACTCAACAACTTATCCCACTATCCCGGGTTTAAACTAAGCCATATACATACACAAGTTAAAGGGACATTTTTTTTTAATTGTAATAAGTTTATGGTGCACTGTAGGCTCACAGACTCAAAGTACAAATATATGCGAGTAAATATCACGTAAATACGGTAAACATTTTGAGTAATTGTTCATGTATCAACTAAATTCGTGATTTCTCTTAATTCTTTGTGGATATAGCGGATTAATTAACATCAGATTTCATCGAAATGATGGCCAGCATCTTCGGTTTTGACGCGGTTATGGGGGGGGGGGTGGGGTGGAGGTGAGGGGGGGGTGGGGAGGGGGTTGACGGGTAGGGCGTGATATAGGGGAGGGGAGGGGACAAGCGTTATTCCGATATTGATTAAGTTGTTTCTCTTCGTACGATGCGTTCGTTAACTTTCTGGCTTCCCTTTGATCGTTGTTCAGCTCCTGAGAAGATGTCATGAACTTTCTGCAGGTGGGACGGCAGTAGCATGGAGGGAAGGAGGGGGGGGGGGGGTGGAGGGGGGCATGGGAGTGGTGTAGTTGGGTGCTGGGGGGAGGGGGTGTGGGCGACAGGGAAGGAAGCCAGGTTGTTGCATGTTCCATACGAGAGACATGTGTATAGTAGTTGAGTTATATAGATATATATATGCACTAGGTACTGTGTACGGGGGTGGAGGTGCCCAGCACAGCGACCCCTGGTGGCAGGAGACTGAGGCGGGATGACGGATGTCTTGTTTTTGCGCGCCACGCGATCCCCTGAGCCGCGCGGCTCAGCGGGTCACGTGAACCCACAACCTGGCCTCCGACCGTAGAGTGGCGCCCTCCAGCGAACAGAAATGACGTTTTATGGTACAAAAGTGGCGTGCTGATT
>CAXHSH010001153.1:0-30357 GCA_964019135.1 Arenicola marina
CCATGATGTTATTGATGCAAAATTTGTCGATTTGGAGGAGAAGTAGGCTTTTTTAGTTTCGTAAAAAAGTACTTTTCGGGTACAAATGGCGTTTTCGGCAAATAGAATCACTTTTGTTTCGCCCATTTCCTAAATTTGGTTAATCGGACGTGCGCGAAGGAGTCCGTGATGTTATTTATGCAAAATTTGTTGATTTGGAGGAGAAGTAAGCTTTTTTAGTGTCGTAAAAAAGTACTTTTCAGGTATAAATGGCGTTTTCGGCAAATAGAATCACATTTGTTTCGCCCATTTCCTAAATTTGGTTAATCGGGCGTGCGCGAAAGAGTCGATGATGTTATTTATGTAAAATTTGTCGATTTGGAGGAGAAGTAGGCTTTTTTAGTTTCGTAAAAAAGTACTTTTTGGGTACAAATGGCGTTTTCGGCAAATAGAATCACTTTTGTTTCGCCCATTTCTTAATTTGCTTAATCGGACGTGCGCGAAGGAGTCCATGATGTTATTGATGCAAAATTTGTCGATTTGGAGGAGAAGTAGGCTTTTTTAGTTTCGTAAAAAAGTACTTTTCGGGTACAAATGGCGTTTTCGGCAAATAGAATCACTTGTGTTTCGCCCATATCCTAAATTTTGTTAATCGGGCATGCGCGAAGGAGTCCATGATGTTATTTATGCAAAATTTGTCGATTTGGAGGAGAAGTAGGCTTTTTTATTTACGTAAAAAAGTACTTTTCCGGTACAAATGGCGTTTTCGGCCAATAGAATAACATTTGCTTCGCCTATTACCTAAATTTGATTAATCGGGCATGCGCGAAGGAATCCATGATGTTATTTATGCAAAATTTGTCGATTTGGAGGAGAAGTAGGCTTTTTTAGTTTCGTAAAAAGTACTTTTTGGTACAAATGGCGTTTTCGGCAAATAGAATCACTTTTCTTTCGCCCATTTCCTAAATTTGGTTAATCGGGCGTGCGCGAAAGAGTCCATGGTGTTATTGATGCAAAATTTGTGGATTTGGAGGAGAAGTAGGCTTTTTAGTTTCGTAAAAAAGTACTTTTCGGGTACAAATGGCGTTTTCGGCAAATAGAATCACTTTTGTTTCGCCCATTTCCTAAATTTGGTTAATCGGGCATGCGCGAAGGAGTCCATGATGTTATTTATGCCAAATTTGACGATTTGGAGGAGAAGTAGGCTTTTTTAATTTCGTAAAAAAGTACTTTTTCGGGTACAAATGGCGTTTTCGGCAAATAGAATCACTTTTGTTTCGCCCATTTCTTAAATTTGCTTAATCGGACGTGCGCGAAGGAGTCCATGATGTTATTTATGCAAAATTTGTCGATTTAGAGGAGAAGTAGGCTTTTTTAGTTTCGTAAAAAGTACTTTTCGGGTACAAATGGCGTTTTCGGCAAATAGAATCACTTTTGTTTCGCCAATTTCCTAAATTTGTTAGACAGGCATGCGCGAAGGAGTGCATGATGTCATTGAGGCAAAATTTGTCGATTTGGAGGAGAAGTAGGCTTTGTTAGTTTCGTAAAAATGTACTTTTCGGGTACAAATGGCGTTTTCGGCAAATAGAATCACTTTTGTTTCGCCCATTTCCTAAATTTGGTTAATCGGGCGTGCGCGAAAGAGTCGATGATGTTATTTATGTAAAATTTGTCGATTTGGAGGAGAAGTAGGCTTTTTTAGTTTCGTAAAAAAGTACTTTTCGGGTACAAATGGCGTTTTCGGCAAATAGAATCACTTTTGTTTCGCCCATTTCTTAAATTTGCTTAATCGGACGTGCGCGAAGGAGTCCATGATGTTATTGATGCAAAATTTGTCGATTTGGAGGAGAAGTAGGCTTTTTTAGTTTCGTAAAAAAGTACGTTTCGGGTACAAATGGCGTTTTCGGCAAATAGAATCACTTGTGTTTCGCCCATATCCTAAATTTTGTTAATCGGGCATGCGCGAAGGAGTCCATGATGTTATTTATGCAAAATTTGTCGATTTGGAGGAGAAGTAGGCTTTTTTATTTACGTAAAAAAGTACTTTTCCGGTACAAATGGCGTTTTCGGCCAATAGAATAACATTTGCTTCGCCCATTACCTAAATTTGATTAATCGGGCATGCGCGAAGGAATCCATGATGTTATTTATGCAAAATTTGTCGATTTGGAGGAGAAGTAGGCTTTTTTAGTTTCGTAAAGAGTACTTTTTGGGTACAAATGGCGTTTTCGGCAAATAGAATCACTTTTCTTTCGCCCCATTTCCTAAATTTGGTTAATCGGGCGTGCGCGAAAGAGTCCATGGTGTTATTGATGCAAAATTTGTCGATTTGGAGGAGAAGTAGGCTTTTTTAGTTTCGTAAAAAAGTACTTTTCGGGTACAAATGGCATTTTCGGCAAATAGAATCACTTTTGTTTCTCCCATTTCCTAAATTTGGTTAATCGGGCATGCGCGAAGGAGTCCATGATGTTATTTATGCCAAATTTGACGATTTGGAGGAGAAGTAGGCTTTTTTAATTTCGTAAAAAAGTACTTTTCGGGTACAAATGGCGTTTTCGACAAATAGAATCACTTTTGTTTCGCCCATATCCTAAATTTGGTTAATCGGGCATGCGCGAAGGAGTCCATGATGTTATTTATGCAAAATTTGTCGATTTGGAGGAGAAGTAGGCTTTCTTAGTTTCGTAAAAAAGTACATTTCGGGTACAAATGGCGTTTTCGGCAAATAGAATCCCTTTTCTTTCGCCCATATCCTAAATTTGGTTAATCGGGCATGCGCGAAGGAGTCCATGATGTTATTTATGCAAAATTTGTCGATTTGGAGGAGAAGTAGGCTTTCTTAGTTTCGTAAAAAAGTACTTTTCGGGTACAAATGGCGTTTTCGGCAAATAGAATCACTTTTCTTTCGCCCATTTCCTACATTTGGTTAATCGGGCGTGCGCGAAAGAGTCCATGATGTTATTTATGCAAAATTTGTCGATTTGGAGGAGACGTAGGCTTTTTTAGTTTCGTTAATAAGTACTTTTCGGGTACAAATGGCGTTTTCGGCAAATAGAATCACTTTTGTTTCGCCCATTTCCTAAATTTGTTAATCGGGTATGCGCGAAGGAGTCCATGATGTTATTTATGCAAAATTTGTCGATTTGGAGGAGAAGTAGGCTTTTTTAGTTGCGTAAAAAAGTACTTTTCGGGTACAAATGGCGTTTTCGGCAAATAGAATCACTTTTGTTTCGCCCATTTCCTAAATTTGGTTAATCGGGCATGCGCGAAGGAGTCCATGATGTTATTTATACAAAATTTGACGATTTGGAGGAGAAGTAGGCTTTTTTAGTTTCGTAAAAAGTACTTTTCGGGTACAAATGGCGTTTTCGGCAAATAGAATCACTTTTGTTTCGCCCATTTCCTAAATTTGGTTAATCGGACGTGCGCGAAGGAGTCCGTGATGTTATTTATGCAAAATTTGTTGATTTGGAGGAGAAGTAAGCTTTTTTAGTGTCGTAAAAAAGTACTTTTCAGGTATAAATGGCGTTTTCGGCAAATAAAATCACATTTGTTTCGCCCATTTCCTAAATTTGGTTAATCGGGCGTGCGCGAAAGAGTCGATGATGTTATTTATGTAAAATTTGTCGATTTGGAGGAGAAGTAGGCTTTTTTAGTTTCGTAAAAAAGTACTTTTCGGGTACAAATGGCGTTTTCGGCAAATAGAATCACTTTTGTTTCGCCCATTTCTTAAATTTGCTTAATCGGAAGTGCGCGAAGGAGTCCATGATGTTATTGATGCAAAATTTGTCGATTTGGAGGAGAAGTAGGCTTTTTTAGTTTCGTAAAAAAGTACTTTTCGGGTACAAATGGCGTTTTCGGCAAATAGAATCACTTGTGTTTCGCCCATATCCTAAATTTTGTTAATCGGGCATGCGCGAAGGAGTCCATGATGTTATTTATGCAAAATTTGTCGATTTGGAGGAGAAGTAGGCTTTTTTATTTACGTAAAAAAGTACTTTTCCGGTACAAATGGCGTTTTCGGCCAATAGAATAACATTTGCTTCGCCCATTACCTAAATTTGATTAATCGGGCATGCGCGAAGGAATCCATGATGTTATTTATGCAAAATTTGTCGATTTGGAGGAGAAGTAGGCTTTTTTAGTTTCGTAAAAAGTACTTTTTGGGTACAAATGGCGTTTTCGGCAAATAGAATCACTTTTCTTTCGCCCATTTCCTAAATTTGGTTAATCGGGCGTGCGCGAAAGAGTCCATGGTGTTATTGATGCAAAATTTGTCGATTTGGAGGAGAAGTAGGCTTTTTTAGTTTCGTAAAAAAGTACTTTTCGGGTACAAATGGCGTTTTCGGCAAATAGAATCACTTTTGTTTCGCCCATTTCCTAAATTTGGTTAATCGGGCATGCGCGAAGGAGTCCATGATGTTATTTATGCAAAATTTGACGATTTGGAGGAGAAGTAGGCTTTTTTAATTTCGTAAAAAAGTACTTTTCGGGTACAAATGGCGTTTTCGGCAAATAGAATCACTTTTGTTTCGCCCATTTCTTAAATTTGCTTAATCGGACGTGCGCGAAGGAGTCCATGATGTTATTTATGCAAAATTTGTCGATTTAGAGGAGAAGTAGGCTTTTTTAGTTTCGTAAAAAAGTACTTTTCGGGTACAAATGGCGTTTTCGGCAAATAGAATCACTTTTGTTTCGCCAATTTCCTAAATTTGGTTAGACAGGCATGCGCGAAGGAGTGCATGATGTCATTGAGGCAAAATTTGTCGATTTGGAGGAGAAGTAGGCTTTGTTAGTTTCGTTAAAATGTACTTTTCGGGTACAAATGGCGTTTTCGGCAAATAGAATCACTTTTGTTTCGCCCATATCCTAAATTTGGTTAATCGGGCATGCGCGAAGGAGTCCATGATGTTATTTATGCAAAATTTGTCGATTTTGAGGAGAAGTAGGCTTTCTTAGTTTCGTAAAAAAGTACATTTCGGGTACAAATGGCGTTTTCGGCAAATAGAATCACTTTTCTTTCGCCCATATCCTAAATTTGGTTAATCGGGCATGCGCGAAGGAGTCCATGATGTTATTTATGCAAAATTTGTCGATTTGGAGGAGAAGTAGGCTTTCTTAGTTTCGTAAAAAAGTACTTTTCGGGTACAAATGGCGTTTTCGGCAAATAGAATCACTTTTCTTTCGCCCATTTCCTACATTTGGTTAATCGGGCGTGCGCGAAAGAGTCCATGATGTTATTTATGCAAAATTTGTCGATTTGGAGGAGACGTAGGCTTTTTTAGTTTCGTTAATAAGTACTTTTCGGGTACAAATGGCGTTTTCGGCAAATAGAATCACTTTTGTTTCGCCCATTTCCTAAATTTGGTTAATCGGGTATGCGCGAAGGAGTCCATGATGTTATTTATGCAAAATTTGTCGATTTGGAGGAGAAGTAGGCTTTTTTAGTTGCGTAAAAAAGTACTTTTCGGGTACAAATGGCGTTTTCGGCAAATAGAATCACTTTTGTTTCGCCCATTTCCTAAATTTGGTTAATCGGGCATGCGCGAAGGAGTCCATGATGTTATTTATACAAAATTTGACGATTTGGAGGAGAAGTAGGCTTTTTTAATTTCGTACAAAAGTACTTTTCGGGTACAAATGGCGTTTTCGGCAAATAGAAGCACTTTTCTTTTGCCAATTTGCTAAATTTGGTTAATCGGGCATGCGCGAAGGAGTCCATGATGTTATTTATGCAAAATTTGTCGATTTGGAGAAGTAGCCTTTTTTAGTTACGTAAAAAAGTACTTTTCGGGTACAAATGGCGTTTTTGGCCAATAGAATCACATTTGCTTCGCCCATTACCTAAATTTGATTAATCGGGCATGCGCGAAGGAGTCCATGATGTTATTTATGCAAAATTTGTCGATTTGGAGGAGAAGTAGGCTTTTTTAGTTTCGTAAAAAGTACTTTTCGGGTACAAATGGCGTTTTCGGCAAATAGAATCACTTTTCTTTCGCCCATTTCCTACATTTGGTTAATCGGGCGTGCGCGAAAGAGTCCATGATGTTATTTATGCAAAATTTGTCGATTTGGAGGAGGCGTAGGCTTTTTTAGTTTTGTTAATAAGTGCTTTTCGGGGACAAATGGGGTTTTCGGCAAATAGAATCACTTTTGTTTCGCCCATTTCCTAAATTTGGTTAATCGGGTATGCGCGAAGGAGTCCATGATGTTATTTATGCAAAATTTGTCGATTTGGAGGAGAAGTAGGCTTTTTTAGTTGCGTACAAAAGTACTTTTCGGGTACAAATGGCGTTTTCGGCAAATAGAATCACTTTTGTTTCGCCCATTTCCTAAATTTGGTTAATCGGGCATGCGCGAAGGAGTCCATGATGTTATTTATACAAAATTTGACGATTTGGAGGAGAAGTAGGCTTTTTTAATTTCGTACAAAAGTACTTTTCGGGTACAAATGGCGTTTTCGGCAAATAGAAGCACTTTTCTTTCGCCAATTTCCTAAATTTGGTTAATCGGGCATGCGCGAAGGAGTCCATGATGTTATTTATGCAAAATTTGTCGATTTGGAGGAGAAGTAGGCTTTTTTATTTACGTAAAAAAGTACTTTTCGGGTACAAATGGCGTTTTCGGCCAATAGAATAACATTTGCTTCGCCCATTACCTAAATTTGATTAATCGGGCATGCGCGAAGGAATCCATGATGTTATTTATGCAAAATTTGTCGATTTGGAGGAGAAGTAGGCTTTTTTAGTTTCGTAAAAAGTACTTTTTGGGTACAAATGGCGTTTTCGGCAAATAGAATCACTTTTCTTTCGCCCATTTCCTACCTTTGGTTAATCGGGCGTGCGCGAAAGAGTCCATGGTGTTATTGATGCAAAATTTGTCGATTTGGAGGAGAAGTAGGCTTTTTTAGTTTCGTAAAAAAGTACTTTTCGGGTACAAATGGCGTTTTCGGCAAATAGAATCACTTTTGTTTCGCCCATTTCCTAAATTTGGTTAATCGGGTATGCGCGAAGGAGTCCATGATGTTATTTATGCAAAATTTGTCGATTTGGAGGAGAAGTAGGCTTTTTTAGTTGCGTAAAAAAGTACTTTTCGGGTACAAATGGCGTTTTCGGCAAATAGAATCACTTTTGTTTCGCCCATTTCCTAAATTTGGTTAATCGGGCATGCGCAAAGGAGTCCATGATGTTATTTATACAAAATTTGACGATTTGGAGGAGAAGTAGGCTTTTTTAATTTCGTACAAAAGTACTTTTCGGGTACAAATGGCGTTTTCGGCAAATAGAAGCACTTTTCTTTTGCCAATTTGCTAAATTTGGTTAATCGGGCATGCGCGAAGGAGTCCATGATGTTATTTATGCAAAATTTGTCGATTTGGAGGAGAAGTAGCCTTTTTTAGTTACGTAAAAAAGTACTTTTCGGGTACAAATGGCGTTTTTGGCCAATAGAATCACATTTGCTTCGCCCATTACCTAAATTTGATTAATCGGGCATGCGCGAAGGAGTCCATGATGTTATTTATGCAAAATTTGTCGATTTGGAGGAGAAGTAGGCTTTTTTAGTTTCGTAAAAAGTACTTTTTGGGTACATATGGCGTTTTCGGCAAATAGAATCACTTTTCTTTCGCCCATTTCCTACCTTTGGTTAATCGGGCATGCGCGAAGGAGTCCATGATGTTATTTATGCAAAATTTGACGATTTGGAGGAGAAGTAGGCTTTTTTAATTTCGTAAAAAAGTACTTTTCGGGTACAAATGGCGTTTTCGGCAAATAGAATCACTTTTGTTTCGCCAATTTCCTAAATTTGGTTAGACAGGCATGCGCGAAGGAGTGCATGATGTTATTGAGGCAAAATTTGTCGATTTGGAGGAGAAGTAGGCTTTTTTAGTTTCGTAAAAAAGTACTTTTCGGGTACAAATGGCGTTTTTGGCAAATAGAATCACTTGTGTTTCGCCCATATCCTAAATTTGGTTAATCGGGCATGCGCGAAGGAGTCCATGATGTTATTTATGCAAAATTTGTCGATTTGGAGGAGAAGTAGGCTTTCTTAGTTTCGTAAAAAAGTACTTTTCGGGTACAAATGGCGTTTTCGGCAAATAGAATCACTTTTCTTTCGCCCATTTCCTACATTTGGTTAATCGGGCGTGCGCGAAAGAGTCCATGATGTTATTTATGCAAAATTTGTCGATTTGGAGGAGGCGTAGGCTTTTTTAGTTTTGTTAATAAGTGCTTTTCGGGGACAAATGGGGTTTTCGGCAAATAGAATCACTTTTGTTTCGCCCATTTCCTAAATTTGGTTAATCGGGTATGCGCGAAGGAGTCCATGATGTTATTTATGCAAAATTTGTCGATTTGGAGGAGAAGTAGGCTTTTTTAGTTGCGTACAAAAGTACTTTTCGGGTACAAATGGCGTTTTCGGCAAATAGAATCACTTTTGTTTCGCCCATTTCCTAAATTTGGTTAATCGGGCATGCGCGAAGGAGTCCATGATGTTATTTATACAAAATTTGACGATTTGGAGGAGAAGTAGGCTTTTTTAATTTCGTACAAAAGTACTTTTCGAGTACAAATGGCGTTTTCGGCAAATAGAAGCACTTTTCTTTCGCCAATTTCCTAAATTTGGTTAATCGGGCATGCGCGAAGGAGTCCATGATGTTATTTATGCAAAATTTGTCGATTTGGAGGAGAAGTAGGCTTTTTTATTTACGTAAAAAAGTACTTTTCGGGTACAAATGGCGTTTTCGGCCAATAGAATAACATTTGCTTCGCCCATTACCTAAATTTGATTAATCGGGCATGCGCGAAGGAATCCATGATGTTATTTATGCAAAATTTGTCGATTTGGAGGAGAAGTAGGCTTTGTTAGTTTCGTAAAAAGTACTTTTTGGGTACAAATGGCGTTTTCGGCAAATAGAATCACTTTTCTTTCGCCCATTTCCTACCTTTGGTTAATCGGGCGTGCGCGAAAGAGTCCATGGTGTTATTGATGCAAAATTTGTCGATTTGGAGGAGAAGTAGGCTTTTTTAGTTTCGTAAAAAAGTACTTTTCGGGTACAAATGGCGTTTTCGGCAAATAGAATCACTTTTGTTTCGCCCATTTCCTAAATTTGGTTAATCGGGCATGCGCGAAGGAGTCCATGATGTTATTTATGCAAAATTTGACGATTTGGAGGAGAAGTAGGCTTTTTTAATTTCGTACAAAAGTACTTTTCGAGTACAAATGGCGTTTTCGGCAAATAGAATCACTTTTCTTTGGCCCATTTATTAAATTTGGTCAATCGGACGTGCGCGAAGGAGTCCATGATGTTATTTATGCAAAATTTGTCGATTTGGAGGAGAAGTAGGCTTTTTTAATTTCGTACAAAAGTACTTTTCGGGTACAAATGGCGTTTTCGGCAAATAGAATCACTTTTCTTTCGCCCATTTCCTACCTTTGGTTAATCGGGCGTGCGCGAAAGAGTCCATGATGTTATTGATGCAAAATTTGTCGATTTGGAGGAGACGTAGGCTTTTTTAGTTTCGTAAAAAAGTACTTTTCGGGTACAAATGGCGTTTTCGGCAAATAGAATCACTTTTGTTTCGCCCATTTCCTAAATTTGGTTAATCGGGCATGCCCGAAGGAGTCCATGATGTTATTTATGCAAAATTTGACGATTTGGAAGAGAAGTAGGCCTTTTTAATTTCGTACAAAAGTACTTTTCGGGTACAAATGGCGTTTTCGGCAAATAAAAGCACTTTTCTTGCGCCAGTTTCCTAAATTTGGTTAATCGGGCATGCGCGAAGGAGTCCATGATGTTATTTATGCAAAATTTGTCGATTTGGAGGAGAAGTAGGCTTTTTTAGTTTCGTAAAAAAGTACTACTCAGGTACAAATGGCGTTTTCGGCAAATAGAATCACTTTTGTTTGGCCCATTTATTAAATTTGGTCAATCAGACGTGCGCGAAGGAGTCCATGATGTTATTTATGCAAAATTTGTCGATTTGGAGAAGTAGGCTTTTTTAATTTCGTACAAAAGTACTTTTCGGGTACAAATGGCGTTTTCGGCAAATAAAAGCACTTTTCTTTCGCCCATTTCCTAAATTTGGTTAATCGGGCATGCGCGAAGGAGTCCATGATGTTATTTATGCAAAATTTGACGATTTGGAGGAGAAGTAGGCTTTTTTAATTTCGTACAAAAGTACTTTTCGGGTACAAATGGCGTTTTCGGCAAATAAAAGCACTTTTCTTTCGCCAATTTCCTAAATTTGGTTAATCGGGCATGCGCGAAGGAGTCCATGATGTTATTTATGCAAAATTTGTCGATTTGGAGGAGAAGTAGGCTTTTTTAGTTTCGTAAAAAAGTACTATTCGGGTACAAATGGCGTTTTCGGCAAATAGAATCACTTTTGTTTGGCCCATTTATTAAATTTGGTCAATCGGACGTGCGCGAAGGAGTCCATGATGTTATTTATGCAAAATTTGTCGATTTGGAGGAGAAGTAGGCTTTTTTAATTTCGTACAAATGTACTTTTCGGGTACAAATGGCGTTTTCGGCAAATAGAATCCCTTTTCTTTCGCCCATTTCCTACCTTTGGTTAATCGGGCGTGCGCGAAAGAGTCCATGATGTTATTTATGCAAAATTTGTCGATTTGGAGAAGACATAGGCTTTTTTAGTTTCGTAAAAAAGAACTTTTCGGGTACAAATGGCGTTTTCGGCAAATAGAATCACTTTTGTTTCGCCCATTGCCTAAATTTGGTTAATCGGGCGTGCGCGAAGGAGTCAATGGTGTTATTGATGCAAAATTTGTCGATTTGGAGGAGAAGTAGGCTTTTTTAGTTTCGTAAAAAAGTACTTTTCGGGTACAAATGGCGTTTTCGGCAAATAGAATCACTTTTGTTTCGCCCATTTCCTAAATTTGGTTAATCTGGCATGCGCGAAGGAGTCCATGATGTTATTTATGCAAAATTTGACGATTTGGAGGAGAAGTAGGCTTTTTTAATTTCGTACAAAAGTACTTTTCGAGTACAAATGGCGTTTTCGGCAAATAGAATCACTTTTCTTTGGTCCATTTATTAAATTTGGTCAATCGGACGTGCGCGAAGGAGTCCATGATGTTATTTATGCAAAATTTGTCGATTTGGAGGAGAAGTAGGATTTTTTAATTTCGTACAAAAATACTTTTCGGGTACAAATGGCGTTTTCGGCAAATAGAATCACTTTTCTTTCGCCCATTTCCTACCTTTGGTTAATCGGGCGTGCGCGAAAGAGTCCATGATGTTATTGATGCAAAATTTGTCGATTTGGAGGAGACGTAGGCTTTTTTAGTTTCGTAAAAAAGTACTTTTCGGGTACAAATGGCGTTTTCGGCAAATAGAATCACTTTTGTTTCACCCATTGCCTAAATTTGGTTAATCGGCCGTGCGCGAAGGAGTCCATGGTGTTATTGAAGCAAAATTTGTCGATTTGGAGGAGAAGTAGGCTTTTTTAGTTTCGTAAAAAAGTACTTTTCGGGTACAAATGGCGTTTTCGGCAAATAGAATCACTTTTGTTTCGCCCATTTCCTAAAATTGGTTAATCGGGCATGCGCGAAGGAGTCCGTGATGTTATTTATGCAAAATTTGACGATTTGGAGGAGAAGTAGGCTTTTTTAATTTCGTACAAAAGTACTTTTCGGGTACAAATGGCGTTTTCGGCAAATAAAAGCACTTTTCTTGCGCCAATTTCCTAAATTTGGTTAATCGGGCATGCACGAAGGAGTCCATGATGTTATTTATGCAAAATTTGTCGATTTGGAGGAGAAGTAGACTTTTTTAGTTTCGTAAAAAAGTACTTTTCGGGTACAAATGGCGTTTTCGGCAAAAAGAATCACTTTTGTTTCGCCAATTTCCTAAATTTGGTTAGACAGGCATGCGCGAAGGAGTCCATGAAGTTATTGATGCAAAATTTGTCGATTTGGAGGAGAAGTAGGCTTTTTTAGTTTCGTAAAAAAGTACTTTTCGGGTACAAATGGCGTTTTCGGCAAATAGAATCACTTTTGTTTCGCCCATTTCCTAAATTTGGTTAATCGGACGTGCGCGAAGGAGTCCGTGATGTTATTTATGCAAAATTTGTTGATTTGGAGGAGAAGTAAGCTTTTTTAGTGTCGTAAAAAAGTACTTTTCAGGTATAAATGGCGTTTTCGGCAAATAGAATCACATTTGTTTCGCCCATTTCCTAAATTTGGTTAATCGGGCGTGCGCGAAAGAGTCGATGATGTTATTTATGTAAAATTTGTCGATTTGGAGGAGAAGTAGGCTTTTTTAGTTTCGTAAAAAAGTACTTTTCGGGTACAAATGGCGTTTTCGGCAAATAGAATCACTTTTGTTTCGCCCATTTCTTAAATTTGCTTAATCGGAAGTGCGCGAAGGAGTCCATGATGTTATTGATGCAAAATTTGTCGATTTGGAGGAGAAGTAGGCTTTTTTAGTTTCGTAAAAAAGTACTTTTCGGGTACAAATGGCGTTTTCGGCAAATAGAATCACTTGTGTTTCGCCCATATCCTAAATTTTGTTAATCGGGCATGCGCGAAGGAGTCCATGATGTTATTTATGCAAAATTTGTCGATTTGGAGGAGAAGTAGGCTTTTTTATTTACGTAAAAAAGTACTTTTCCGGTACAAATGGCGTTTTCGGCCAATAGAATAACATTTGCTTCGCCCATTACCTAAATTTGATTAATCGGGCATGCGCGAAGGAATCCATGATGTTATTTATGCAAAATTTGTCGATTTGGAGGAGAAGTAGGCTTTTTTAGTTTCGTAAAAAGTACTTTTTGGGTACAAATGGCGTTTTCGGCAAATAGAATCACTTTTCTTTCGCCCATTTCCTAAATTTGGTTAATCGGGCGTGCGCGAAAGAGTCCATGGTGTTATTGATGCAAAATTTGTCGATTTGGAGGAGAAGTAGGCTTTTTTAGTTTCGTAAAAAAGTACTTTTCGGGTACAAATGGCGTTTTCGGCAAATAGAATCACTTTTGTTTCGCCCATTTCCTAAATTTGGTTAATCGGGCATGCGCGAAAGAGTCCATGGTGTTATTTATGCAAAATTTGACGATTTAGAGGAGAAGTAGGCTTTTTTAATTTCGTAAAAAAGTACTTTTCGGGTACAAATGGCGTTTTCGGCAAATAGAATCACTTTTGTTTCGCCCATTTCTTAAATTTGCTTAATCGGACGTGCGCGAAGGAGTCCATGATGTCATTTATGCAAAATTTGTCGATTTGGAGGAGAAGTAGGCTTTTTTAGTTTCGTAAAAAAGTACTTTTCGGGTACAAATGGCGTTTTCGGCAAATAGAATCACTTTTGTTTCGCCCATTTCCTAAATTTGGTTAATCGGGCATGCGCGAAGGAGTCCATGATGTTATTTATGCAAAATTTGTCGATTTGGAGGAGAAGTAGGCTTTCTTAGTTTCGTAAAAAAGTACATTTCGGGTACAAATGGCGTTTTCGGCAAATAGAATCACTTTTCTTTCGCCCATATCCTAAATTTGGTTAATCGGGCATGCGCGAAGGAGTCCATGATGTTATTTATGCAAAATTTGTCGATTTGGAGGAGAAGTAGGCTTTCTTAGTTTCGTAAAAAAGTACTTTTCGGGTACAAATGGCGTTTTCGGCAAATAGAATCACTTTTCTTTCGCCCATTTCCTACATTTGGTTAATCGGGCGTGCGCGAAAGAGTCCATGATGTTATTTATGCAAAATTTGTCGATTTGGAGGAGACGTAGGCTTTTTTAGTTTCGTTAATAAGTACTTTTCGGGTACAAATGGCGTTTTCGGCAAATAGAATCACTTTTGTTTCGCCCATTTCCTAAATTTGGTTAATCGGGTATGCGCGAAGGAGTCCATGATGTTATTTATGCAAAATTTGTCGATTTGGAGGAGAAGTAGGCTTTTTTAGTTGCGTAAAAAAGTACTTTTCGGGTACAAATGGCGTTTTCGGCAAATAGAATCACTTTTGTTTCGCCCATTTCCCAAATTTGGTTAATCGGGCTTGCGCAAAGGAGTCCATGATGTTATTTATACAAAATTTGACGATTTGTAGGGGAAGTAGGCTTTTTTAATTTCGTACAAAAGTACTTTTCGGGTACAAATGGCGTTTTCGGCAAATAGAAGCACTTTTCTTTTGCCAATTTGCTAAATTTGGTTAATCGGGCATGCGCGAAGGAGTCCATGATGTTATTTATGCAAAATTTGTCGATTTGGAGGAGAAGTAGCCTTTTTTAGTTACGTAAAAAAGTACTTTTCGGGTACAAATGGCGTTTTTGGCCAATAGAATCACATTTGCTTCGCCCATTACCTAAATTTGATTAATCGGGCATGCGCGAAGGAGTCCATGATGTTATTTATGCAAAATTTGTCAATTTGGAGGAGAAGTAGGCTTTTTTAGTTTCGTAAAAAGTACTTTTTGGGTACATATGGCGTTTTCGGCAAATAGAATCACTTTTCTTTCGCCCATTTCCTACCTTTGGTTAATCGGGCATGCGCGAAGGAGTCCATGATGTTATTTATGCAAAATTTGACGATTTGGAGGAGAAGTAGGCTTTTTTAATTTCGTAAAAAAGTACTTTTCGGGTACAAATGGCGTTTTCGGCAAATAGAATCACTTTTGTTTCGCCAATTTCCTAAATTTGGTTAGACAGGCATGCGCGAAGGAGTGCATGATGTTATTGAGGCAAAATTTGTCGATTTGGAGGAGAAGTAGGCTTTTTTAGTTTCGTAAAAAAGTACTTTTCGGGTACAAATGGCGTTTTGGCAAAATAGAATCACTTGTGTTTCGCCCATATCCTAAATTTGGTTAATCGGGCATGCGCGAAGGAGTCCATGATGTTATTTATGCAAAATTTGTCGATTTGGAGGAGAAGTAGGCTTTCTTAGTTTCGTAAAAAAGTACTTTTCGGGTACAAATGGCGTTTTCGGCAAATAGAATCACTTTTCTTTCGCCCATTTCCTACATTTGGTTAATCGGGCGTGCGCAAAAGAGTCCATGATGTTATTTATGCAAAATTTGTCGATTTGGAGGAGGCGTAGGCTTTTTTAGTTTTGTTAATAAGTGCTTTTCGGGGACAAATGGGGTTTTCGGCAAATAGAATCACTTTTGTTTCGCCCATTTCCTAAATTTGGTTAATCGGGTATGCGCGAAGGAGTCCATGATGTTATTTATGCAAAATTTGTCGATTTGGAGGAGAAGTAGGCTTTTTTTAGTTGCGTACAAAAGTACTTTTCGGCTACAAATGGCGTTTTCGGCAAATAGAATCACTTTTGTTTCGCCCATTTCCTAAATTTGGTTAATCGGGCATGCGCGAAGGAGTCCATGAAGTTATTTATACAAAATTTGACGATTTGGAGGAGAAGTAGGCTTTTTTAATTTCGTACAAAAGTACTTTTCGGGTACAAATGGCGTTTTCGGCAAATAGAAGCACTTTTCTTTCGCCAATTTCCTAAATTTGGTTAATCGGGCATGCGCGAAGGAGTCCATGATGTTATTTATGCAAAATTTGTCGATTTGGAGGAGAAGTAGGCTTTTTTATTTACGTAAAAATGTACTTTTCGGGTACAAATGGCGTTTTCGGCCAATAGAATAACATTTGCTTCGCCCATTACCTAAATTTGATTAATCGGGCATGCGCGAAGGAATCCATGATGTTATTTATGCAAAATTTGACGATTTGGAGGAGAAGTAGGCTTTTTTAATTTCGTACAAAAGTACTTTTCGGGTACAAATGGCGTTTTCGGCAAATAGAATCACTTTTCTTTCGCCAATTTCCTACCTTTGGTTAATCGGGCGTGCGCGAAAGAGTCCATGATGTTATTGATGCAAAATTTGTCGATTTGGAGGAGACGTAGGCTTTTTTAGTTTCGTAAAAAAGTACTTTTCGGGTACAAATGGCGTTTTCGGCAAATAGAATCACTTTTGTTTCGCCCATTTCCTAAATTTGGTTAATCGGGCATGCCCGAAGGAGTCCATGATGTTATTTATGCAAAATTTGACGATTTGGAAGAGAAGTAGGCTTTTTTAATTTCGTACAAAAGTACTTTTCGGGTACAAATGGCGTTTTCGGCAAATAAAAGCACTTTTCTTGCGCCAGTTTCCTAAATTTGGTTAATCGGGCATGCGCGAAGGAGTCCATGATGTTATTGATGCAAAATTTGTCGATTTGGAGAAGTAGCCTTTTTTAGTTACGTAAAAAAGTACTTTTCGGGTACAAATGGCGTTTTTGGCCAATAGAATCACATTTGCTTCGCCCATTACCTAAATTTGATTAATCGGGCATGCGCGAAGGAGTCCATGATGTTATTTATGCAAAATTTGTCGATTTGGAGGAGAAGTAGGCTTTTTTAGTTTCGTAAAAAGTACTTTTCGGGTACAAATGGCGTTTTCGGCAAATAGAATCACTTTTCTTTCGCCCATTTCCTACATTTGGTTAATCGGGCGTGCGCGAAAGAGTCCATGATGTTATTTATGCAAAATTTGTCGATTTGGAGGAGGCGTAGGCTTTTTTAGTTTTGTTAATAAGTGCTTTTCGGGGACAAATGGGGTTTTCGGCAAATAGAATCACTTTTGTTTCGCCCATTTCCTAAATTTGGTTAATCGGGTATGCGCGAAGGAGTCCATGATGTTATTTATGCAAAATTTGTCGATTTGGAGGAGAAGTAGGCTTTTTTAGTTGCGTACAAAAGTACTTTTCGGGTACAAATGGCGTTTTCGGCAAATAGAATCACTTTTGTTTCGCCCATTTCCTAAATTTGGTTAATCGGGCATGCGCGAAGGAGTCCATGATGTTATTTATACAAAATTTGACGATTTGGAGGAGAAGTAGGCTTTTTTAATTTCGTACAAAAGTACTTTTCGGGTACAAATGGCGTTTTCGGCAAATAGAAGCACTTTTCTTTCGCCAATTTCCTAAATTTGGTTAATCGGGCATGCGCGAAGGAGTCCATGATGTTATTTATGCAAAATTTGTCGATTTGGAGGAGAAGTAGGCTTTTTTATTTACGTAAAAAAGTACTTTTCGGGTACAAATGGCGTTTTCGGCCAATAGAATAACATTTGCTTCACCCATTACCTAAATTTGATTAATCGGGCATGCGCGAAGGAATCCATGATGTTATTTATGCAAAATTTGTCGATTTGGAGGAGAAGTAGGCTTTTTTAGTTTCGTAAAAAGTACTTTTTGGGTACAAATGGCGTTTTCGGCAAATAGAATCACTTTTCTTTCGCCCATTTCCTACCTTTGGTTAATCGGGCGTGCGCGAAAGAGTCCATGGTGTTATTGATGCAAAATTTGTCGATTTGGAGGAGAAGTAGGCTTTTTTAGTTTCGTAAAAAAGTACTTTTCGGGTACAAATGGCGTTTTCGGCAAATAGAATCACTTTTGTTTCGCCCATTTCCTAAATTTGGTTAATCGGGTATGCGCGAAGGAGTCCATGATGTTATTTATGCAAAATTTGTCGATTTGGAGGAGAAGTAGGCTTTTTTAGTTGCGTAAAAAAGTACTTTTCGGGTACAAATGGCGTTTTCGGCAAATAGAATCACTTTTGTTTCGCCCATTTCCTAAATTTGGTTAATCGGGCATGCGCAAAGGAGTCCATGATGTTATTTATACAAAATTTGACGATTTGGAGGAGAAGTAGGCTTTTTTAATTTCGTACAAAAGTACTTTTCGGGTACAAATGGCGTTTTCGGCAAATAGAAACACTTTTCTTTTGCCAATTTGCTAAATTTGGTTAATCGGGCATGCGCGAAGGAGTCCATGATGTTATTTATGCAAAATTTGTCGATTTGGAGGAGAAGTAGCCTTTTTTAGTTACGTAAAAAAGTACTTTTCGGGTACAAATGGCGTTTTTGGCCAATAGAATCACATTTGCTTCGCCCATTACCTAAATTTGATTAATCGGGCATGCGCGAAGGAGTCCATGATGTTATTTATGCAAAATTTGTCGATTTGGAGGAGAAGTAGGCTTTTTTAGTTTCGTAAAAAGTACTTTTTGGGTACATATGGCGTTTTCGGCAAATAGAATCACTTTTCTTTCGCCCATTTCCTACCTTTGGTTAATCGGGCATGCGCGAAGGAGTCCATGATGTTATTTATGCAAAATTTGACGATTTGGAGGAGAAGTAGGCTTTTTTAATTTCGTAAAAAAGTACTTTTCGGGTACAAATGGCGTTTTCGGCAAATAGAATCACTTTTGTTTCGCCAATTTCCTAAATTTGGTTAGACAGGCATGCGCGAAGGAGTGCATGATGTTATTGAGGCAAAATTTGTCGATTTGGAGGAGAAGTAGGCTTTTTTAGTTTCGTAAAAAAGTACTTTTCGGGTACAAATGGCGTTTTTTGGCAAATAGAATCACTTGTGTTTCGCCCATATCCTAAATTTGGTTAATCGGGCATGCGCGAAGGAGTCCATGATGTTATTTATGCAAAATTTGTCGATTTGGAGGAGAAGTAGGCTTTCTTAGTTTCGTAAAAAAGTACTTTTCGGGTACAAATGGCGTTTTCGGCAAATAGAATCACTTTTCTTTCGCCCATTTCCTACATTTGGTTAATCGGGCGTGCGCGAAAGAGTCCATGATGTTATTTATGCAAAATTTGTCGATTTGGAGGAGGCGTAGGCTTTTTTAGTTTTGTTAATAAGTGCTTTTCGGGGACAAATGGGGTTTTCGGCAAATAGAATCACTTTTGTTTCGCCCATTTCCTAAATTTGGTTAATCGGGTATGCGCGAAGGAGTCCATGATGTTATTTATGCAAAATTTGTCGATTTGGAGGAGAAGTAGGCTTTTTTAGTTGCGTACAAAAGTACTTTTCGGGTACAAATGGCGTTTTCGGCAAATAGAATCACTTTTGTTTCGCCCATTTCCTAAATTTGGTTAATCGGGCATGCGCGAAGGAGTCCATGATGTTATTTATACAAAATTTGACGATTTGGAGGAGAAGTAGGCTTTTTTAATTTCGTACAAAAGTACTTTTCGGGTACAAATGGCGTTTTCGGCAAATAGAAGCACTTTTCTTTCGCCAATTTCCTAAATTTGGTTAATCGGGCATGCGCGAAGGAGTCCATGATGTTATTTATGCAAAATTTGTCGATTTGGAGGAGAAGTAGGCTTTTTTATTTACGTAAAAAAGTACCTTTCGGGTACAAATGGCGTTTTCGGCCAATAGAATAACATTTGCTTCGCCCATTACCTAAATTTGATTAATCGGGCATGCGCGAAGGAATCCATGATGTTATTTATGCAAAATTTGTCGATTTGGAGGAGAAGTAGGCTTTTTTAGTTTCGTAAAAAGTACTTTTTGGGTACAAATGGCGTTTTCGGCAAATAGAATCACTTTTCTTTCGCCCATTTCCTACCTTTGGTTAATCGGGCGTGCGCGAAAGAGTCCATGGTGTTATTGATGCAAAATTTGTCGATTTGGAGGAGAAGTAGGCTTTTTTAGTTTCGTAAAAAAGTACTTTTCGGGTACAAATGGCGTTTTCGGCAAATAGAATCACTTTTGTTTCGCCCATTTCCTAAATTTGGTTAATCGGGCATGCGCGAAGGAGTCCATGATGTTATTTATGCAAAATTTGACGATTTGGAGGAGAAGTAGGCTTTTTTAATTTCGTACAAAAGTACTTTTCGGGTACAAACGGCGTTTTCGGCAAATAGAATCACTTTTCTTTCGCCCATTTCCTACATTTGGTTAATCGGGCGTGCGCGAAAGAGTCCATGATGTTATTTATGCAAAATTTGTCGATTTGGAGGAGACGTAGGCTTTTTTAGTTTCGTAAACAAGTACTTTTCGGGTACAAATGGCGTCTTCGGCAAATAGAATCACTTTTGTTTCGCCCATTTCCTAAATTTGGTTAATCGGGCATGCGCGAAGGAGTCCATGATGTTATTTATGCAAAATTTGACGATTTGGAGGAGAAGTAGGCTTTTTTAATTTCGTACAAAAGTACTTTTCGAGTACAAATGGCGTTTTCGGCAAATAGAATCACTTTTCTTTGGCCCATTTATTAAATTTGGTCAATCGGACGTGCGCGAAGGAGTCCATGATGTTATTTATGCAAAATTTGTCGATTTGGAGGAGAAGTAGGCTTTTTTAATTTCGTACAAAAGTACTTTTCGGGTACAAATGGCGTTTTCGGCAAATAGAATCACTTTTCTTTCGCCCATTTCCTACCTTTGGTTAATCGGGCGTGCGCGAAAGAGTCCATGATGTTATTGATGCAAAATTTGTCGATTTGGAGGAGACGTAGGCTTTTTTAGTTTCGTAAAAAAGTACTTTTCGGGTACAAATGGCGTTTTCGGCAAATAGAATCACTTTTGTTTCGCCCATTTCCTAAATTTGGTTAATCGGGCATGCCCGAAGGAGTCCATGATGTTATTTATGCAAAATTTGACGATTTGGAAGAGAAGTAGGCCTTTTTAATTTCGTACAAAAGTACTTTTCGGGTACAAATGGCGTTTTCGGCAAATAAAAGCACTTTTCTTGCGCCAGTTTCCTAAATTTGGTTAATCGGGCATGCGCGAAGGAGTCCATGATGTTATTTATGCAAAATTTGTCGATTTGGAGGAGAAGTAGGCTTTTTTAGTTTCGTAAAAAAGTACTACTCAGGTACAAATGGCGTTTTCGGCAAATAGAATCACTTTTGTTTGGCCCATTTATTAAATTTGGTCAATCAGACGTGCGCGAAGGAGTCCATGATGTTATTTATGCAAAATTTGTCGATTTGGAGGAGAAGTAGGCTTTTTTAATTTCGTACAAAAGTACTTTTCGGGTACAAATGGCGTTTTCGGCAAATAAAAGCACTTTTCTTTCGCCCATTTCCTAAATTTGGTTAATCGGGCATGCGCGAAGGAGTCCATGATGTTATTTATGCAAAATTTGACGATTTGGAGGAGAAGTAGGCTTTTTTAATTTCGTACAAAAGTACTTTTCGGGTACAAATGGCGTTTTCGGCAAATAAAAGCACTTTTCTTTCGCCAATTTCCTAAATTTGGTTAATCGGGCATGCGCGAAGGAGTCCATGATGTTATTTATGCAAAATTTGTCGATTTGGAGGAGAAGTAGGCTTTTTTAGTTTCGTAAAAAAGTACTATTCGGGTACAAATGGCGTTTTCGGCAAATAGAATCACTTTTGTTTGGCCCATTTATTAAATTTGGTCAATCGGACGTGCGCGAAGGAGTCCATGATGTTATTTATGCAAAATTTGTCGATTTGGAGGAGAAGTAGGCTTTTTTAATTTCGTACAAATGTACTTTTCGGGTACAAATGGCGTTTTCGGCAAATAGAATCCCTTTTCTTTCGCCCATTTCCTACCTTTGGTTAATCGGGCGTGCGCGAAAGAGTCCATGATGTTATTTATGCAAAATTTGTCGATTTGGAGGAGACATAGGCTTTTTTAGTTTCGTAAAAAAGAACTTTTCGGGTACAAATGGCGTTTTCGGCAAATAGAATCACTTTTGTTTCGCCCATTGCCTAAATTTGGTTAATCGGGCGTGCGCGAAGGAGTCAATGGTGTTATTGATGCAAAATTTGTCGATTTGGAGGAGAAGTAGGCTTTTTTAGTTTCGTAAAAAAGTACTTTTCGGGTACAAATGGCGTTTTCGGCAAATAGAATCACTTTTGTTTCGGCCAATTTCCTAAATTTGGTTAATCGGGCATGCGCGAAGGAATCCATGATGTTATTTATGCACAATTTGTCGATTTGGAGGAGAAGTAGGCTTTTTTAGTTTCGTAAAAAAGTACTTTTCGGGTACAAATGGCGTTTTCGGCAAATAAAATCACTTTTGTTTCGCCAATTTCCTAAATTTGGTTAATCGGCATGCGCGAAGGAGTCCATGATGTTATTTATGCAAAATTTGTCGATTTGGAGGAGAAGTAGGCTTTTTTAGTTTCGTAAAAAGTACTTTTCGGGTACAAATGGCGTTTTTGGCAAATAGAATCACTTTTGTTTCGCCCATTTCCTAAATTTGGTTAATCGGGCGTGCGCGAAAGAGTCCATGATGTTATTGATGCAAAATTTGTCGATTTGGAGGAGAAGTAGTCTTTTTTAGTTTCGTAAAAAAGTACTTTTCGGGTACAAATGGCGTTTTCGTCAAATAGAATCACTTTTGTTTCGCCCATTTCTTAAATTCGGTTAATCGGACGTGCGCGAAAGAGTCCATGATGTTATTTATGCCAAATTTGCCGATTTGGAGGAGAAGTAGGCTTTTTTAGTTTCGTAAAAAAGTACTTTTCGGGTTCAAATGCCGTTTTCGTCAAATGGAATCACTTTTGTTTCGCCCATTTCCTAAATTTGGTTAATCGGGCGTGCGCAAAAGAGTCCATGATGTTATTGATGCCAAATTTGTCGATTTGGAGGAGAAGTAGGCTTTTTTAGTTTCGTAAAAAAGTACTTTTCGGGTTCAAATGGCGTTTTCGGCAAAGAGAATCACTTTTGTTTCGCCAATTTCCTAAATTTGGTTAATCGGACGTGCGCGAAGGAGTCTATGATGTTATTTATGCAAAATTTGTCGATTTGGAGGAGAAGTAGTCTTTTTTAGTTTCGTAAAAAAGTACTTTTCGGGTACAAATGGCGTTTTCGGCAAATAGAATCACTTTTGTTTCGCCAATTTCCTAAATTTGGTTTATCGGGCATGCGCGAAGGAGTCCATGATGTTATTTATGCAAAATTTGTCGATTTGGAGGAGAAGTAGGCTTTTTTAGTTTCGCAAAAAAGTACTTTTCGGGTACAAATGGCGTTTTCGTCAAATAAAATCACTTTTGTTTCGCCAATTTCCTAAATTTGGTTAATCGGGCATGCGCGAAGGAGTCCATGATGTTATTTTTGCACAATTTGTCGATTTGGAGGAGAAGTAGGCTTTTTTAGTTTCGTAAAAAATGTACTTTTCGGGTACAAATGGCGTTTTCGGCAAATAAAATCACTTTTGTTTCGCCCATTTCCTAAATTTGGTTAATCGGGCGTGCGCGAAAGGGTCCATGATGTTATTTATGCAAAATTTGTCGATTTGGAGGAGAAGTAAGCTTTTTTAGTTTCGTAAAAAAGTTCTTTTCGGGTACAAATGGCGTTTTCGTCAAATAGAATCACTTTTCTTTCGCCAATTTCCTAAATTTGGTTAATCCTGCATGCGCGAAGGAGTCCATGATGTTATTTATGCAAAATTTGTCGATTTGGAGAAGTAGGCTTTTTTAGTTTCGTAAAAAAGTACTTTTCGGGAACAAATGGCGTTTTCGTCAAATAGAATCACTTTTGTTTCGCCAATTTCCTAAATTTGGTTAATCGGGCATGCGCGAAGGAGTCCATGATGTTATTTATGCAAAATTTGTCGATTTGGAGGAGAAGTAGGCTTTTTTAGTTTCGTAAAAAAGTACTTTTCGGGTACAAATGGCGTTTTCGGCAAATAAAATCACTTTTGTTCCGCCAATTTCCTAAATTTGGTTAATCGGGCATGCGCGAAGGAGTCCATGATGTTATTTATGCAAAATTTGTCGATTTGGAGGAGAAGTAGGCTTTTTTAGTTTCGTAAAAAAGTACTTTTCGGGTACAAATGGCGTTTTCGGCAAATAGAATCACTTTTGTTTCGCCAATTTCCTAAATTTGGTTAATCGGGCATGCGCGAAGGAGTCCATGATGTTATTTATGCAAAATTTGTCGATTTGGAGGAGAAGTAGGCTTTTTTAGTTTCGTAAAAAAGTACTTTTCGGGTACAAATGGCGTTTTCGGCAAATAAAATCACTTTTGTTCCGCCAATTTCCTAAATTTGGTTAATCGGGCATGCGCGAAAGAGTCCATGATGTTATTTATGCAAAATTTGTCGATTTGGAGGAGAAGTAGGCTTTTTTAGTTTCGTAAAAAAGTACTTTTCGGGTACAAATGGCGTTTTCAGCAAATAGAATAACTTTTGTTTCGCCAATTTCCTAAATTTGGTTTATCGGGCATGCGCGAAGGAGTCCATGATGTTATTTTTGCACAATTTGTCGATTTGGAGGAGAAGTAGGCTTTTTTAGTTTCGTAAAAAAGTACTTTTCGGGTACAAATGGCGTTTTCGGCAAATAAAATCACTTTTGTTTCGCCAATTTCCTAAATTTGGTTAATCGGGCATGCGCGAAGGAGTCCATGATGTTATTTATGCACAATTTGTCGAGTTGGAGGAGAAGTAGGCTTTTTTAGTTTCGTAAAAAAGTACTTTTCGGGTACAAATGGCGTTTTCGGCAAATAAAATCACTTTTGTTTCGCCAATTTCCTAAATTTGGTTAATCGGGCATGCGCGAAGGAGTCCATGATGTTATTTATGCACAATTTGTCGATTTGGAGGAGAAGTAGGCTTTTTTAGTTTCGTAAAAAAGTACTTTTCGGGTACAAATGGCGTTTTCGGCAAATAAAATCACTTTTGTTTCGCCAATTTCCTAAATTTGGTTAATCGGGCATGCGCGAAGGAGTCCATGATGTTATTTATGCACAATTTGTCGATTTGGAGGAGAAGTAGGCTTTTTTAGTTTCGTAAAAAAGTACTTTTCGGGTACAAATGGCGTTTTCGGCAAATAAAATCACTTTTGTTCCGCCAATTTCCTAAATTTGGTTAATCGGGCATGCGCGAAAGAGTCCATGATGTTATTTATGCAAAATTTGTCGATTTGGAGGAGAAGTAGGCTTTTTTAGTTTCGTAAAAAAGTACTTTTCGGGTACAAATGGCGTTTTCGGCAAATAGAATCACTTTTGTTTCGCCAATTTCCTAAATTTGGTTTATCGGGCATGCGCGAAGGAGTCCATGATGTTATTTTTGCACAATTTGTCGATTTGGAGGAGAAGTAGGTTTTTTTAGTTTCGTAAAAAAGTACTTTTCGGGTACAAATGGCGTTTTCGGCAAATAAAATCACTTTTGTTTCGCCAATTTCCTAAATTTGGTTAATCGGGCATGCGCGAAGGAGTCCATGATGTTATTTATGCACAATTTGTCGAGTTGGAGGGGAAGTAGGCTTTTTTAGTTTCGTAAAAAAGTACTTTTCGGGTACAAATGGCGTTTTCGGCAAATAAAATCACTTTTGTTTCGCCAATTTCCTAAATTTGGTTAATCGGGCATGCGCGAAGGAGTCCATGATGTTATTTATGCACAATTTGTCGATTTGGAGGAGAAGTAGGCTTTTTTAGTTTCGTAAAAAAGTACTTTTCGGGTACAAATGGCGTTTTCGGCAAATAAAATCACTTTTGTTTCGCCAATTTCCTAAATTTGGTTAATCGGGCATGCGCGAAGGAGTCCATGATGTTATTTATGCACAATTTGTCGATTTGGAGGAGAAGTAGGCTATTTTATTTTCGTAAAAAAGTACTTTTCGGGTACAAATGGCGTTTTCGGCAAATAAAATCACTTTTGTTTCGCCCATTTCCTAAATTTGGTTAATCGGGCATGCGCGAAGGAGTCCATGATGTTATTTATGCAAAATTTGTCGATTTGGAGGAGAAGTAGGCTTTTTTAGTTTCGTAAAAAAGTACTTTTCGGGTACAAATGGCGTTTTCGGCAAATAGAATCACTTTTGTTTCGCCAATTTCCTAAATTTGGTTAATCGGGCATGCGCGAAGGAGTCCATGATGTTATTTATGCAAAATTTGTCGATTTGGAGGAGAAGTATGCTTTTTTAATTTCGTAAAAAAGTACTTTTCGGGTACAAATGGCGTTTTCGGCAAAGAGAATCACTTTTGTTTCGCCCATTTCTTAAATTCGGTTAATCGGACGTGCGCGAAGGAGTCCATGATGTTATTTATGCAAAATTTGTCGATTTGGAGGAGAAGTAGGCTTTTTTAGTTTCGTAAAAAGTACTTTTCGGGAACAAATGGCGTTTTCGTCAAATAGAATCACTTTTGTTTCGCCCATTTCCTAAATTTGGTTAATTGGGCGTGCGCGAAAGAGTCCATGATGTTATTGATGCCAAATTTGTCGATTTGGAGGAGAAGTAGGCTTTTTTAGTTTTGTAAAAAAGTACTTTTCGGGTACAAATGGCGTTTTCGGCAAATAGAATCACTTTTGTTTCGCCAATTTCCTAAATTTGGTTTATCGGGCATGCGCGAAGGAGTCCATGATGTTATTTATGCACAATTTGTCGATTTGGAGGAGAAGTAGGCTTTTTTAGTTTCGTAAAAAAGTACTTTTCGGGTACAAATGGCGTTTTCGGCAAATAAAATCACTTTTGTTTCGCCAATTTCCTAAATTTGGTTAATCGGGCATGCGCGAAGGAGTCCATGATGTTATTTATGCACAATTTGTCGATTTGGAGGAGAAGTAGGCTTTTTTAGTTTCGTAAAAAAGTACTTTTCGGGTACAAATGGCGTTTTCGGCAAATAAAATCACTTTTGTTCCGCCAATTTCCTAAATTTGGTTAATCGGGCATGCGCGAAAGAGTCCATGATGTTATTTATGCAAAATTTGTCGATTTGGAGGAGAAGTAGGCTTTTTTAGTTTCGTAAAAAAGTACTTTTCGGGTACAAATGGCGTTTTCGGCAAATAGAATCACTTTTGTTTCGCCAATTTCCTAAATTTGGTTTATCGGGCATGCGCGAAGGAGTCCATGATGTTATTTTTGCACAATTTGTCGATTTGGAGGAGAAGTAGGCTTTTTTAGTTTCGTAAAAAAGTACTTTTCGGGTACAAATGGCGTTTTCGGCAAATAAAATCACTTTTGTTTCGCCAATTTCCTAAATTTGGTTAATCGGGCATGCGCGAAGGAGTCCATGATGTTATTTATGCACAATTTGTCGAGTTGGAGGGGAAGTAGGCTTTTTTAGTTTCGTAAAAAAGTACTTTTCGGGTACAAATGGCGTTTTCGGCAAATAAAATCACTTTTGTTTCGCCAATTTCCTAAATTTGGTTAATCGGGCATGCGCGAAGGAGTCCATGATGTTATTTATGCACAATTTGTCGATTTGGAGGAGAAGTAGGCTTTTTTAGTTTCGTAAAAAAGTACTTTTCGGGTACAAATGGCGTTTTCGGCAAATAAAATCACTTTTGTTTCGCCAATTTCCTAAATTTGGTTAATCGGGCATGCGCGAAGGAGTCCATGATGTTATTTATGCACAATTTGTCGATTTGGAGGAGAAGTAGGCTTTTTTATTTTCGTAAAAAAGTACTTTTCGGGTACAAATGGCGTTTTCGGCAAATAAAATCACTTTTGTTCCGCCAATTTCCTAAATTTGGTTAATCGGGCATGCGCGAAGGAGTCCATGATGTTATTTATGCAAAATTTGTCGATTTGGAGGAGAAGTAGGCTTTTTTAGTTTCGTAAAAAAGTACTTTTCGGGTACAAATGGCGTTTTCGGCAAATAGAATCACTTTTGTTTCGCCAATTTCCTAAATTTGGTTAATCGGGCATGCGCGAAGGAGTCCATGATGTTATTTATGCAAAATTTGTCGATTTGGAGGAGAAGTATGCTTTTTTAATTTCGTAAAAAAGTACTTTTCGGGTACAAATGGCGTTTTCGGCAAAGAGAATCACTTTTGTTTCGCCCATTTCTTAAATTCGGTTAATCGGACGTGCGCGAAGGAGTCCATGATGTTATTTATGCAAAATTTGTCGATTTGGAGGAGAAGTAGGCTTTTTTAGTTTCGTAAAAAGTACTTTTCGGGAACAAATGGCGTTTTCGTCAAATAGAATCACTTTTGTTTCGCCCATTTCCTAAATTTGGTTAATCGGGCGTGCGCGAAAGAGTCCATGATGTTATTGATGCCAAATTTGTCGATTTGGAGGAGAAGTAGGCTTTTTTAGTTTTGTAAAAAAGTACTTTTCGGGTACAAATGGCGTTTTCGGCAAATAGAATCACTTTTGTTTCGCCAATTTCCTAAATTTGGTTTATCGGGCATGCGCGAAGGAGTCCATGATGTTATTTATGCACAATTTGTCGATTTGGAGGAGAAGTAGGCTTTTTTAGTTTCGTAAAAAAGTACTTTTCGGGTACAAATGGCGTTTTCGGCAAATAAAATCACTTTTGTTTCGCCAATTTCCTAAATTTGGTTAATCGGGCATGCGCGAAGGAGTCCATGATGTTATTTATGCAAAATTTGTCGATTTGGAGGAGAAGTAGGCTTTTTTAGTTTCGTAAAAAGTACTTTTCGGGAACAAATGGGGTTTTCGTCAAATAGAATCACTTTTGTTTCGCCCATTTCCTAAATTTGGTTAATCGGGCGTGCGCGAAAGAGTCCATGATGTTATTGATGCCAAATTTGTCGATTTGGAGGAGAAGTAGGCTTTTTTAGTTTCGTAAAAAAGTACTTTTCGGGTACAAATGGCGTTTTCGGCAAATAAAATCACTTTTGTTTCGCCAATTTCCTAAATTTGATTAATCGGGCATGCGCGAAGGAGTCCATGATGTTATTTATGCAAAATTTGTCGATTTGGAGGAGAAGTAGGCTTTTTTAGTTTCGTAAAAAAGTACTTTTCGGGTACAAATGGCGTTTTTGGCAAATAGAATCACTTTTGTTTCGCCCATTTCCTAAATTTGGTTAATCGGGCGTGCGCGAAAGAGTCCATGATGTTATTTATGCAAAATTTGTCGATTTGGAGGAGAAGTAGTCTTTTTTAGTTTCGTAAAAAAGTACTTTTCGGGTACAAATGGCGTTTTCGTCAAAAAGAATCACTTTTGTTTCGCCCATTTCTTAAATTCGGTTAATCGGACGTGCGCGAAAGAGTCCATGATGTTATTGATGCCAAATTTGTCGATTTGGAGGAGAAGTAGGCTTTTTTAGTTTCGTAAAAAAGTACTTTTCGGGAACAAATGCCGTTTTCGTCAAATGGAATCACTTTTGTTTCGCCCATTTCCTAAATTTGGTTAATCGGGCGTGCGCAAAAGAGTCCATGATGTTATTGATGCCAAATTTGTCGATTTGGAGGAGAAGTAGGCTTTTTTAGTTTCGTAAAAAAGTACTTTTCGGGTTCAAATGCCGTTTTCGGCAAAGAGAATCACTTTTGTTTCGCCAATTTCCTAAATTTGGTTAATCGGGCATGCGCGAGAGAGTCCATGATGTTATTTATGCACAATTTGTCGATTTGGAGGAGAAGTAGGCTTTTTTAGTTTCGTAAAAAGGTACTTTTCGGGTACAAATGGCGTTTTCGGCAAATAAAATCACTTTTGTTTCGCCAATTTCCTAAATTTGGTTAATCGGGCATGCGCGAAGGAGTCCATGATGTTATTTATGCACAATTTGTCGATTTGGAGGAGAAGTAGGCTTTTTTAGTTTCGTAAAAAAGTACTTTTCGGGTACAAATGGCGTTTTCGGCAAATAGAATCACTTTTGTTTCGCCAATTTCCTAAATTTGGTTAATCGGGCATGCGCGAAGGAGTCCATGATGTTATTTATGCAAAATTTGTCGATTTGGAGGAGAAGTAGGCTTTTTTAGTTTCGTAAAAAAGTACTTTTCGGGTACAAATGGCGTTTTCGGCAAATAGAATCACTTTTGTTTCGCAAATTTCCTAAATTTGGTTTATCGGGCATGCGCGAAGGAGTCCATGATGTTATTTATGCAAAATTTGTCGATTTGGAGGAGAAGTAGGCTTTTTTAGTTTCGCAAAAAAGTACTTTTCGGGTACAAATGGCGTTTTCGGCAAATAAAATCACTTTTGTTTCGCCAATTTCCTAAATTTGGTTAATCGGGCATGCGCGAAGGAGTCCATGATGTTATTTTTGCACAATTTGTCGATTTGGAGGAGAAGTAGACGTTTTTAGTTTCGTAAAAAATGTACTTTTCGGGTACAAATGGCGTTTTCGGCAAATAAAATCACTTTTGTTTCGCCCATTTCCTAAATTTGGTTAATCGGGCGTGCGCGAAAGGGTCCATGATGTTATTTATGCAAAATTTGTCGATTTGGAGGAGAAGTAAGCTTTTTTAGTTTCGTAAAAAAGTTCTTTTCGGGTACAAATGGCGTTTTCGTCAAATAGAATCACTTTTCTTTCGCCAATTTCCTAAATTTGGTTAATCCTGCATGCGCGAAGGAGTCCATGATGTTATTTATGCAAAATTTGTCGATTTGGAGGAGAAGTAGGCTTTTTTAGTTTCGTAAAAAAGTACTTTTCGGGTACAAATGGCGTTTTTGGCAAATAGAATCACTTTTGTTTCGCCCATTTCCTAAATTTGGTTAATCGGGCATGCGCGAAGGAGTCCATGATGTTATTTATGCAAAATTTGTCGATTTGGAGGAGAAGTAGGCTTTTTTAGTTTCGTAAAAAAGTACTTTTCGGGTACAAATGGCGTTTTCGGCAAATAAAATCACTTTTGTTCCGCCAATTTCCTAAATTTGGTTAATCGGGCATGCGCGAAGGAGTCCATGATGTTATTTATGCAAAATTTGTCGATTTGGAGGAGAAGTAGGCTTTTTTTGTTTCGTAAAAAAG
>CAXHSH010001154.1:0-19210 GCA_964019135.1 Arenicola marina
TTAATGGACGCCACGCCGTCTCGATGCCTCACGGGGGGGTGGAGAAAGGAAGCAGGGAGGGGGGGGTCAGGTCAGGGGCCGAAGGGGTGGGGGATGAGGACAGGGACCGGGGGGGGGGGTGATTGCATGGGCCATGGGCCGGGGGGGGGGCGTGCGTAAACACCGCAATGGTTACATGGAAACAATGGGTGCTATCTCTTATAAAGATGTGTTTTATGTAAATAAATACAATTTTGAGTTTAATAAGAGCAATTGCATATCTTACTCTTGGTGAATACATAATTCGACTTGCAAACAACTTGTGAGTGATAACATCGGATGATTATACTTTTGCATTATTTCTGTACTCACCTATTATTCTGCTGACCTAATATCGCGTCTAGAATTAACTTAGCTTCACCGGAATCGCATTATCCAGATCGTTTGGAAGCATACCCCAACCCCCATACCCCCAACCCCCATACCCCAACCCCATACCCCAACCCCATACCCCAACCCCCATACCCCAACCCCCATACCCCAACCCCATACCCCAACCCCCATACCCCAACCCCCATACCCCAACCCCATACCCCAACCCCATACCCCAACCCCCATACCCCAACCCCCATACCCCAACCCCATACCCCAACCCCCATACCCCAACCCCATACCCCAACCCCATACCCCAACCCCCATACCCCAACCCCATACCCCAACCCCCATACCCCAACCCCCATACCCCAACCCCATACCCCAACCCCCATACCCTAACCCCCATACCCCAACCCCATACCCCAACCCCCATACCCTAACCCCCATACCCCAACCCCATACCCCAACCCCCATACCCCAACCCCATACCCCAACCCCATACCCCAACCCCATACCCCAACCCCCATACCCCAACCCCCATACCCCAACCCCATACCCCAACCCCCATACCCCAACCCCCATACCCCAACCCCCATACCCCAACCCCCATACCCCAACCCCCATACCCCAACCCTATACCCCAACCCCATACCCCAACCCTCATACCCCAACCCCCATACCCCAACCCCATACCCCAACCCCCATACCCCAACCCCCATACCCCAACCCCCATACCCCAACCCCATACCCCAACCCCCATACCCCAACCCCATACCCCAATCCCCATACCCTAACCCCCATACCCCAACCCCATACCCCAACCCCCATACCCCAACCCCATACCCCAACCCCCATACCCTAACCCCCATACCCCAACCCCATACCCCAACCCCCATACCCCAACCCCCATACCCTAACCCCCATACCCCAACCCCATACCCCAACCCCCATACCCTGGACCCTGGTCTGGTTCTGGCCTGGACCCTGGTCTGATTCTGGCCTGGACCCTGGTCTGATTCTGGTCTGGACCCTGGTCTCATTCTGGTCTAGACCCTGGTCTGATTCTGGTCTGAACACTGGTCTGATTCTGGCCTGGACCCTGGTCTGATTCTGGTCTGGACCCTGGTCTGATTCAGGTCTGGACCCTGGTCTGATTCTGGCCTGGACCCTGGTCTGGTTCTGGTCTGGACCCTGGTCTGATTCTGGTCTGGACCCTGGTCTGATTCTGGCTTGGACCCTGGTCTGATTCTGGCTTGGACCCTGGTCTGATTCTGGTCTGGACCCTGGTCTGATTCTGGTCTGGACCCTGGTCTGATTCTGGCCTGGACCCTGGTCTGATTCTGGCCTGGACCCTGGTCTGATTCAGGTCTGGACCCTGGTCTGATTCTGGTCTGGACCCTGGTCTGATTCTGGTCTGGACCCTGGTCTGATTCTGGCCTGGACCCTGGTCTGATTCTGGTCTGGACCCTGGTCTGATTCTGGTCTGGACCCTGGTCTGATTCTGGTCTGGACCCTGATCTGATTCTGGCATGGACCCTGGTCTGATTCTGGTCTGGAACCTGGTCTGATTCTGGTCTGGACCCTGGTCTGATTCTGGTCTGGACCCTGATCTGATTCTGGCCTGGACCCTGGTCTGATTCTGGTCTGGACCCTGGTCTGATTCTGGTCTGGACCCTGATCTGATTCTGGCCTGGACCCTGGTCTGATTCTGGTCTGGACCCTGGTCTGATTCTGGCCTGGACCCTGGTCTGATTCTGGTCTGGACCCTGGTCTGATTCTGGTCTGGACCCTGGTCTGATTCTGGTCTGGACCCTGATCGGATTCTGGCCTGGACCCTGGTCTGATTCTGGTCTGGACCCTGGTCTGATTCTGGTCTGGACCCTGGTCTGATTCTGGTCTGGACCCTGGTCTGATTCTGGCCTGGACCCTGGTCTGATTCTGGTCTGGACCCTGGTCTGATTCTGGCCTGGACCCTGGTCTGATTCTGGTCTGGACCCTGGTCTGATTCAGGTCTGGACCCTGGTCTGATTCTGGTCTGGACCCTGGTCTGATTCTGGTCTGGACCCTGATCTGATTCTGGCCTGGACCCTGGTCTGATTCTGGTCTGGACCCTGGTCTGATTCTGGTCTGGACCCTGGTCTGATTCAGGTCTGGACCCTGGTCTGATTCTGGCCTGGACCCTGGTCTGGTTCTGGTCTGGACCCTGTTCTGATTCTGGTCTGGACCCTGGTCTGATTCTGGCCTGGACCCTGGTCTGATTCTGGTCTGGACCCTGATCTGATTCTGGTCTGGACCCTGGTCTGATTCTGGTCTGGACCCTGGTCTGATTCTGGCCTGGACCCTGGTCAGATTCTGGCCTGGACCCTGGTCTAATTCTGGTCTGGACCCTGGTCTGATTCTGGTCTGGACCCTGGTCTGATTCTGGTCTGGACCCTGGTCTGATTCTGGCCTGGACCCTGGTCTGATTCTGGTCTGGACCCTGGTCTGATTCTGGTCTGGACCCTGGTCTGATTCTGGTCTGGACCCTGATCTGATTCTGGCATGGACCCTGGTCTGATTCTGGTCTGGACCCTGGTTTGATTCTTGTTTAGGCCCTGGTCTGATTCTGGTCTGGACCCTGATCTGATTCTGGCCTGGACCCTGGTCTGATTCTGGTCTGGACCCTGGTCTGATTCTGGTCTGGACCCTGATCTGATTCTGGCCTGGACCCTGGTCTGATTCTGGTCTGGACCCTGGTCTGATTCTGGCCTGGACCCTGGTCTGATTCTGGTCTGGACCCTGGTCTGATTCTGGTCTGGACCCTGGTCTGATTCTGGTCTGGACCCTGATCGGATTCTGGCCTGGACCCTGGTCTGATTCTGGTCTGGACCCTGGTCTGATTCTGGTCTGGACCCTGATCTGATTCTGGCCTGGACCCTGGTCTGATTCTGGTCTGGACCCTGGTCTGATTCTGGCCTGGACCCTGGTCTGATTCTGGTCTGGACCCTGGTCTGATTCAGGTCTGGACCCTGGTCTGATTCTGGTCTGGACCCTGGTCTGATTCTGGTCTGGACCCTGATCTGATTCTGGCCTGGACCCTGGTCTGATTCTGGTCTGGACTCTGGTCTGATTCTGGCCTGGACCCTGGTCTGATTCTGGTCTGGACCCTGGTCTGATTCAGGTCTGGACCCTGGTCTGATTCTGGTCTGGACCCTGGTCTGATTCTGGTCTGGACCCTGATCTGATTCTGGCCTGGACCCTGGTCTGGTTCTGGTCTGGACCCTGATCTGATTCTGGCCTGGACCCTGGTCTGATTCTGGTCTGGACCCTGATCTGATTCTGGCCTGGACCCTGGTCTGATTCTGGCCTGGACCCTGGTCTGATGGTCTGATTCTGGCTTGGACCCTGGTCTGATTCTGGCTTGGACCCTGGTCTGATTCTGGCCTGGACCCTGGTCTGATTCTGGTCTGGACCCTGGTCTGATTCTGGTCTGGACCCTGGTTTGATTCTTGTTTAGGCCCTGGTCTGATTCTGGCCTGGACCCTGGTCTGATTCTGGCTGGTATCCCTAGCAATCCGCTATTATGGATTTGTTATAGCATGTTTTTACTTCTCCAGCATCTGTTTCTGCTCCTGAACAGGGAAATAACTATTTATGCTCTGGAGCTAGACCTGTCGGTGGGGAGGGGCTTAGGTTGCAGGAGCCCCCCCCCCCACCAGAAAAAGAGAAAGTGAGAGTGAGATGGACTCAACGAGACCAAACTATATTCCAGTTGAACAATCTGCATTCTATGTTACGAAGCCGACAGTCGCTGTCAGTGTTAATCATGAGCAATAAGGGCTTCTCTAAAACAAGTCACAATCTCACTGGATGATGAACTGGAAGGTTGACGGCCGAAATTGCTAATCGTCTCGTAACTCATCTTAACGCCATGGAGAACAGGTGAGGCTCACTGTAGGTTAAGTCAGAGAATACCCGTTGCATGGGCACTCATCCAAAACGTTAGAGTCTGTCTGTTGGGCCTTTTACATGCAAGAAGCTGAGTAGACTATGTACTTTTCGCCGCGTTACATATTTGTCCCATAAATGTACCAACGACTATTAGACAGGAGGGCCTCGAGCCTATAGTGGCTATGACATAAACTTAACAAAGAGCTGGTATCTTGTCTGACGTAAGTCAGCGAGCGTCCAGCTACATGTTGGGGTCTGGAATGGGGGGCTCCAGTGTCCAGTGTCGATTTTCAAAATTCTCGGTGTCGAATGTCGATTGTTCGCGACGGTCCGTTGCGCTTTTTGGCTAAGATGTGTGTTGTTTTACTAAAATGCCACGATCTGTGTCGATGTCGATTTTTTAGAAGCCCGCGTCGCAATTTAGGGGTCAATGTGGAATGACGATATTTCAAATATGCCTATGTCGCGTGTCGCCATTTACCTCGACCCAAATCAAAGGCCAAGATCAGCGAGGTGGTTGCGGTATCAGTCGTATCCTACACAGCATTGTTAAACAGTGGGACGCCGACATTCGTGGTTGACTAATCTTGTCTAATCCTGCTGGTTGCCCTTTGGCTTCGTATTAGAAATTTGACACATTTGTCCATATCATTGATTAATGAAGATATCTCTAAGGCAACGTATGATGTCATGTAACGTTACGAAGTATCTTTCGGCAGGTTTTTAGTTTTTTAGTTGCTAGGAACCTATTATCCCTGCTTTCAATCTGTCACATACAGCATTTTTGAAACACCCGCAAGAACTATTCATTCAACGCTTCCCCGCCTCCTTCCTAACATCCGCGCCTTAAGCTGCCAACCGCAACAGTCTCCATCTGTGAAGACATGCAAGGCACATTACCCCCCCCCCCCCCCTTCCCTCTCCCACACTCCTCCACTCCCATCCCCCATCCCGCATCCCCCCATCCCTTGACTGGCGACCGACCGAGCACGTGACCGTATCCTTGCGGCCGCCGTGTCTGCCTGGCTCGACCGACATCTTCCAGCCTCCGGTCTGCAGTTGTTTCATCTCGCCGTCGCCGTGGCGAGAGACACTTGGTGATTCCACTCGCCAGACGGCGCCCTTGGCTCGAGTATACATTTATTCGCCGGTGTCGTTGACGAGACGTGCCACGAGCCCTTTGCGCGGCTCTGCGCGACTTTCATCTCGGTGTTTAGTCATCCTTTGTCCTCCGTGGGCTGTGGATCCATGTTGTAATTACCTCTACCGGCGCTTCAGTGAGCGAGAACAAAAGAGAGAGCAAAGAAAGAGAACAAAAGAATCCCCCCCCCCCCGCTCTTACAAAAAACAAAAACTAATATAGAAATGAGAGATCATCGGGTGAGAACAAGAACTTGGCAGCGAGAAGGCCCTTCATGTCTTCCCGATGTTGTCCTTATAAGCTAGCAAAGAGCTGGGGCTGGAATTATGTCTAATGCTTGATCCTCTTAAGACCATCAGAAAAAAACTCGACGCTTGTCAGCCATGACACTTAGTTGTCTCCCTCCCCCCCCCCCCCCACCCTCTCTCGCCTTCCGCTACAGCGCCCCACTGCCTTTGATCTCTGTGAGTAGTCGTGTGAGGGGGGGAGGGGGCGGATTTGGGGGGGGGGGGTGCCACTACCCGTCAGCAGACAAGTCTTGTGAGGGGGGAAGGGGGCGGAGGGGGGTGTCAGTACCCGTCAGGAGACAAGGGGCGGCAGGACGGACTCGGCAAGCACGTCCTTCTCTGGACGTCTCCGACCAACACCGTCACACCATCCTCGTCACCGAAACCTTTACTTGACCACGTGTGTATTTTTGTGCCTGCTATTTGGGTCTGACAAGCGGTAAGCCTATTTAGTTCCTTGTTTAGGCGATGCATTATATGGCATTGGGTTAAAGCGGGTGTCCAACCTAATTTAATCGCGATCTGCACCGAAAATTTACATCTTAAAATTAAATTGGCGAATGTTAGCGCTTCCTTTCGGCCGACTGATAAGGAGAAAAAAATTAAGGCAACCCGCCCCCAGCATTGTCAAACAGAGCGCCATTTTGCCGGGAGCAGTGAGGCGTATTGTGACTATTCATATGGCGCCACCTTACGTTATAACTCGCGGAGAGATCAGGGCCGCGATTTACAGAAAAACAGCGGCAGTTCCAAGCCTCGCAGTAGCGCATGATCTTAGCCTTTCATGGAGAAGTACCGTCCAAACAAATTATTATACGTCTTGCGAAGATTGACTCCGCAACAATGCCATGATTGAAGTTAGAATCGCAGCTATTTATATTACCGATTATCACGCGCTCTTGTTTTGCTCACACAATAGGCGCTATTTCCGGTTTGAGTATCGCCTCCTGATTGGTTAATCGCGGACGCGCCTCCAAAAAGAACTGCCGCCTGGGTAGGCGGCGAAATCGTGCCTAGCGGTCACTTCTAAATTTTATTGTGTGCTACAGATAGAACGAAAAATTCTATAATTTGGAAGATAGACAATTATGTATTATATGAATCGGTAAAGCAGCGTTAGAGGCGAGGCTGGCGGTTCCCTTTAAATAAAAAATATGGGTGCATGTGAATTGCATTTCCCCTTTGTGTGCTAAAGTTGTTAGAATTTAAAGGATTGTTAGGATGCCGCGGGTTGTATGGTTAAAGCTGTCATAACAGCTGCTATCTCGTGTATGGTGGTGGATAACACGTGGGGTTATGGCATTTAAACCCATCGTTTGTGGCGCAAGGATAACTGGTAAACCTTTATAGAAAGGAAAGTAATGTCATCGATATGTCCTCGATATCTCAGTGAAGTGCGTGGCTTTGATATCTCAGTGACGAGCATGTCCTTGATATCTCAATGACGAACATGTCCTTGATATCTCAGTGAAGAGCGTGGCCTTGATATCTCAGTGACGAGCATGTCCTTGATATCTCAATGACGAGCATGTCCTTGATATCTCAGTGAAGAGCCAGGCCTTGATATCTCAGTGACGAGCATGTTCTTGGTATCTCAATGACGAGCATGTCATGGATATCTCAGTGACGAACATGTCCTTGATATCTCAGTGACGAGCTTGTCCTTGATATCTCAGCATGAAGCATGCCACGGGTATCTCTAGAACGACTTTGTTATCATCAACTTACACGATAGTGCCTGGGTGTGTATCATTGATGACGTGGGACCTTATCCCACTTAAAACCCATTTGATATTTTGATAATCGCTGTTTGGTTTGCTTATTTGAGCCTTGTTTGTCGCAACTATTCAACATTTAATTCGTGGCTATTATTCACATCTGTAATATGTATAGTTCATGCAAACAAAATTAATGGGTTTTCAGAGAATGGCCGTCCAAGTGGCTTCCGTCTGTATAGTAACCGGTGACCCGCTAGGCGGCGTCGTGTCTGGTTTAACAGCCTCCTCATGACAACACCAAATGGCTGGCCGGCTTTTGTCTTCGCAAGGATGAGCTATTTCCTTCGCAGTGACTAGTTATTGTCCTACAAACGATGACTCATTGTCGTTGAAATTAGAAGTTATTGTCGTTGGAATTACAAGTTATCGTCGTCCAAATGACTAGTTATTGCATAGATACGTGATTCACGATGAAACAAAGGCGGAGAGTGCAAAAGTTCGCACACCTGTGACGTCACATGGGGCATCTCCCGGTCGGGTCGCTCACGATGCACCGCGATATGAAGCGGATCCAGTTTCCAGCTTTAAGTAACCTGGATCTTGGGGCATAGAAGCTGTAACTGTTACATGTAGAGACTTACGTACAAACACGGATCCGGGATTCCAACATGGGAGGGGCGGAGGGTCCTCCTCCCCCATGGCTCCGCGCCTAATGCAGTTATTTCATAAATGTTTAATTCGAATCCAACATTGGCAACCGTGCCTTTCCATATCTGACATTGCTGAAAACGTGTTCCATGGAAGACTTTGATATGAAGGCCCATTTCCAGCGAGGTCCCATGGTGAGGGGATCTTCATCCTGATGGTGTTTAGTTTGCTGGGTGGGCCGACCCTGGTCCCTGGGGCCAGCAGTCGGACAGCTTTATGATTAATGGTGTATGTGACGGGATATTTTTGTCTCCATGTCAGCCTCCCTCGGACGGCTCTGGTCTGTCAGCATGGGTGACATACTAACCTCCACTTCCGCTGCCGCTGGGAGAGGGGTGGGGAGGGGGGGGGGGTGGGGGTACGTAATCACTCAATCTCCCCCCGTCATTAATCAGTCACGTGTCACTGGTCAAAGACCGATGGTTACCACTTCGATTCTCGTCGCAGATATGAAAAGCCGCTTGATACTTTATTGGATTTGAATCTCCGGCGGCGCACAAAGGCTGTCACCAATCTCGTGAGTCCCCGGTAGAGGGCGCCGCTTTGACCTCGACGGCGGGAAAACTCAATGGATCGAAGTTGGCCGCGGCGGGAGCTACAATGGAGCCAGGGCTGCCTCCGTGGGGGCCCCGGATGTAAGATTAGGTGACAGACCCATAATGACATTGCCCGGTTTACCCCCCACTCGTGACGGGCATATACACAATGCCCCTCTGTGCGGGGAACACTGGTTGTCTCCCCGCCTACTGTCGGGGTAATGATACGCTGGACATCAAACCGATACACAACTTTCGCCCGCGGGGACTGAGATCTATATATGCATATAAAAACTTCTCAGTGACTGAGGCGCTCGAGCATAAAATTGGGCTGAACACGTGAAATGTCTACAGTTTATACTGGAGCTTTTTGCCGTTATATCAGAAAGCCATAACCATGCTTTTGATTATTGATCATGTGTTTTCGGTCAATTTTGTGGAACCGATAGGGCCTGTGTCTACCTCTGGGCGTAGAAGGTGAAGTGACCGGTTATGTGCAATCTAACAGCTTCACAGTGAAACAGAACCAGAAGACTGCAATAGGGATGCCCCGAATGCGATATCATGAATTATTTTTGTAGATGGACCTTTCAACCCATTTATTTTTTGCATATAAAGTGGTTCAGATTACTTGAGACACCGTTATATATCTCTATTCAATCAATCGTATTTCTAAGATCTATTTCAAAATTCGCTAGAAAAGATTGCATAATTTGTATAAGGTGCAGCACCGACTATAAATCTTCGCCAATTCTCAGATCGAAGTGTACTTAACGCCAATGGAAGTCCTGAGCCGGAAAACGCAATGCATCAGTTCGCACTCCTGGCGGAAGGTGGCTACTGGTCGTTGTTGGCCTCCTAAAACGACTTCCTATCAGTCTTTAGTCGCGCAACACATTGTGACAACCCCGAGCAAAGTACTGTCACCTATTCGGCGGCATGCATCCATTCTGTCCGCTGCCTGAATCACCGGAATCAACCAAGAGCCAAAATAAAAAGTTTATTCGCCTATATCGAATGCAGACAGTGGTGGGCAGAAAACTACTCCGTTCGTTTTTCGGTCTTTTCAATGGTGGTCAGGGAGTGGGGGGGGGGGGCTACAACTAGCCGGTGGATGGCTAGTTTTAAGCCACGTTGGTGCACAGTGAGGTACAATTGGGACGCTGGAAAGTGATACATGGATCGGATTACAATGCTTCCTGACAAGCCACGGGAAAGGATGGAGCGTTTTGGCTCGTAAACACAGAGGGATGGCGAGCAAGCGGGGCATGTCCGAAGTGGAAGAGGGCTGAAGATGCATTGGTGAGGCGGGTGGGTGGGTGGGGCACTGGAATGAGGGGTGAAGAATGAGGAATTAAAAAGAAAGCGGAATGCGTGATTGAGTCCACAGAGGGATGGCGAGGACAAAAAAAATAGTCGTTGAGGGCAAGGAGGGCAGGATATTACTGAGGACCAGAAGAGATTGTGAGGATGAAGGACGTCACTGAGGACAAGGATGGATTGGGAGGATGAAGGTCATCACTGAGGACAAGGAGGGATTGGGAGGATGAAGGTCATCACTGAGGACAAGGAGAGATTGGGAGGATGAAGAACGTCACTGAGGACCATGAGGGATTGGGAGTTGATTAAGGACATCACTGAGGACAAGGAGGCATTGTGAGGATGAAGGACGTCACTGAGGACAAGGAGAGATTGTGAGGATGAAGGACGTCACTGAGGACAAGGATGGATTGGGAGGATGAAGGTCATCACTGAGGACAAGGAGGGATTGGGAGGATGAAGGTCATCACTGAGGACAAGGAGAGATTGGGAGGATGAAGAACGTCACTGAGGACCTTGAGGGATTGGGAGTTGATTAAGGACATCACTGAGGACAAGGAGGGATTGGGAGGATGAAGGACGTCACTGAGGACAAGGAGGGATTGGGATGATAAAAGACGTCACTGAGGACAAGGAAAGATTGGGAGGATGAAGGACGTCACTGAGGACAAGGAGGGATTGGGAGGATGAAGGACGTCACTGAGAACAAGGAGGGATTGGGAGGATGAACGTCATCACTGAGGACAAGGAGGGATTGGGATGATGAAGGACATCACTGAGGACAAGGAGGGATTGGGAGGTCATGAAGGACATCACTGAGGACAAGGAGGAATTGTGAGGATGGAGGACGTCACTGAGGAAAAGGAGGGATTGGGATGATGAAGGACGTCACTGAGGACAAGGAGGGATTGGGAGGATAAAGGACATCACTCGTGAAAAGGAGAGATTGGGAGGATGAAGGACGTCACTGAGGACAAGGAGAGACTGGGAGAATGAAGGACGTCACTGAGGACAAAGAGGGATTGGAAGGATGACGGACATCACTGAGGACAAGGAGGGATTGGAAGGCTGACGGACATCACTGAGGACAAGGAGGGATTGGGAGGATGAAGGACATCACTGAGAACAAGGAGGGATTGGGAGGATGAAGGACGTCACTGAGGACAAGGAGGGATTGTGAGGATGAAGGACAGCACTGAGGACAAGGAGGGATTGGGAGGATGAAGGTCATCACTGAGGACAAGGAGAGATTGGGAGGATGATAGACGTCACTGGGGACAAGGAGGGATTGGGAGGATGAAGGACGTCACTGAGGACAAGGAGGGATTGGGGGTTGAAGGACGTCACTGAGGACAAGGAGAGATTGGGAGGATGAAAGACGTCACTGAGGACAAGGAGGGATTGGGATGATGAAGGACATCACTGAGGACAAGGAGGGATTGGGAGGTCATGAAGGACATCACTGAGGACAAGGAGGAATTGTGAGGATGGAGGACGTCACTGAGGAAAAGGAGGGATTGGGATGATGAAAGACGTCACTGAGGACAAGGAGGGATTGGGAGGATGAAGGACATCACTGAGAACAAGGAGGGATTGGGAGGATGAAGGACGTCACTGAGGACAAGGAGGGATTGGGAGGATGAAGGACAGCACTGAGGACAAGGAAGGATTGGGAGGATGAAGGTCATCACTGAGGACAAGGAGAGATTGGGAGGATGATAGACGTCACTGGGGACAAGGAGGGATTGGGAGGATGAAGGACGTTACTGAGGACAAGGAGGGATTGGGGGTTGAAGGACGTCACTGAGGACAAGGAGGGATTGGGAGGATGACGGACATCACTGAGGACAAGTAGGGATTGGAAGGCTGACGGACATCACTGAGGACAAGGAGGGATTGGGAGGATGAAGGACATCACTGAGAACAAGGAGGGATTGGGAGGATGAAGGACGTCACTGAGGACAAGGAGGGATTGGGAGGATGAAGGACAGCACTGAGGACAAGGAGGGATTGGGAGGATGAAGGTCATCACTGAGGACAAGGAGAGATTGGGAGGATGATAGACGTCACTGGGGACAAGGAGGGATTGGGAGGATGAAGGACGTCACTGAGGACAAGGAGGGATTGGGGGTTGAAGGACGTCACTGAGGACAAGGAGGGATTGGGATGATAAAGGACATCACTGAGGACAAGGAGAGATTGGGAGGATAAAGGACATCACTGAGGACAAGGAGGGATTGGGAGGATAAAGGACATCACTGAGGACAAGAAGGGATTGGAGGGATGACGGACATCACTGAGGACAAGGGGGATTGGGAGGATGAAGGACATCACAAAGGACAAGGAGGGATTGGGAGGATGAAGGTCATCACTGAGGACAAGGAGAGATTGGGAGGATAAAGGACATCACTGAGGACAAGAAGGGATTGGAGGGATGACGGACATCACTGAGGACAAGGGGGATTGGGAGGATGAAGGACATCACAAAGGACAAGGAGGGATTGGGAGGATGAAGGTCATCACTGAGGACAAGGAGAGATTGGGATGGTGAAGGACGTCAATGAGGACAAGGAAGGATTGGAATGATGAAGGACATCACTGAGGACAAGGAGGGATTGGAAGGATGAAGGTCATCACTGAGGACAAAGAGAGATTGGGAGAATGAAGGACGTCACTGAGGACAAGGAGGAATAGGGAGGATGAAGATCATCACTGAGGACAATGAGAGATTGGGAGGATGAAGGACATCACTGAGGACAAAGAGGGATTGGGAGGATGAAGGACATCACTGAGGACAAGGAGGGATTGGGAGGATGAAGGACGTCACTGAGGACAAGGAGGGATTGGGCGGATGAAGGTCATCACTGAGGACAAGGAGGGATTGGGAGGATGAAGGTCATCACTGAGGACAATGAGAGATTGGGAGGATGAAGGACATCACTGAGGACAAGGAGGGATTGGGAGGATGAAGGACATCACTGAGGACAATGAGAGATTGGGAGGATGAAGGACATCACTGAGGACAAGGAGGGATTGGGAGGATGAAGGTCATCACTGAGGACAAGGAGAGATTGGGAGGATGAAGGACTTCACTGAGGACAAGGAGGGATTGGGAGGATGAAGGTCATCACTGAGGACAAGGAGAGATTGGAAGGATGAAGGTCATCACTGAGGACAAGGAGAGATTGGAAGGATGGAGGTCATCACTGAGGACAAAGAGGGATTGGGAGGATGAAGGTCATCACTGAGGACAAGGAGAGATTGGGATGGTGAAGGACGTCAATGAGGACAAGGAAGGATTGGAATGATGAAGGACATCACTGAGGACAAGGAGGGATTGGAAGGATGAAGGTCATCACTGAGGACAAAGAGAGATTGGGAGAATGAAGGACGTCACTGAGGACAAGGAGGAATAGGGAGGATGAAGATCATCACTGAAGACAATGAGAGATTGGGAGGATGAAGGACATCACTGAGGACAAAGAGGGATTGGGAGGATGAAGGACATCACTGAGGACAAGGAGAGATTGGGAGGATGAAGGACGTCACTGAGGACAAGGCGGGATTGGGCGGATGAAGGAGATCACTGAGGACAAGGAGGGATTGGGAGGATGAAGGACGTCACTGAGGACAAGGAGGGATTGTGAGGATGGAGATCACTGAGGACAAGGAGGGATTGGGAGGATGAAGGTCATCACTGAGGACAAGGAGAGATTGGGAGGCTAAAGGACGTCACTGAGGACCATGAGGGATTGGAATGTGATGACATGCTGCGGAAGACTCGCTAAATCGTGACCTCGCTTTTGTCCTTGCAATTGGCGCCCAATTCGGGACAACTTGAAACATTGTTCTCACCTTGCGAGATGATTTGCGGATGTCATCCCACAAGATGCCGCCGTAAGTCTCCTGTAAGGCCTCCAGCAGCTAATCCCTGTCTCGAGTGTCCCTGGCACAAAGCTAAGGTCTGGCGGAGTCCTGATGTGGCCTCATCGGCGCTGATCCTCAATCTTAAGGCAGAGGGACAGAGGGGGGGGGGCAGAGAGAGGTCTGTGAGGAGGCGACCCAAGGGTGATCAGGGGGAGGGATGGGGGCATGGTGGGGAGAGGAGGAGGGATAGAGAGAGGTCTGAGCAGAGCCGACTTAAGGGTGGCCAGTGGGGGGACCGGATGGGTGGGGGAAAGGGGGGAGTGGGGTACAGAGAGGGTTCTGTGAGGAAGCGATCCAGGGGTGGCCAGGGAGGGAGGGGGAGTGGTATGGGGTCGGGCATTGGGCAGAGGTCGGATGTGAGGGATGGGGTGGAAGGGGGGGGCAGCCGGGAGACTTCACGTTAAGCCCCTTTACAGCCTGGGAGAGGGAAGGAAGGTGCCAGTGAGGTATTGGTCGGGACCCGCGCCTGTCGCCTGGGCTGTGCCGTAGGGATTACCCGGCTCCATAGATAGGCTGAGGCGTCAGGGAAGCGGCCTAGGGCGGGGGGTGGAGCGCGGGGGTGGGGGGCGGGGGGTGGGGTTGGTGGTCGGGGGGTAGGGTGTGGGGTGTGGGATGGGGCAAGGTTAACCATCGAAGATATATAGGGCATGGTAAAGGGAACGGTGGGTCGCGTGAAGGACCAGCCTTACATAGCGTAGGCCGTTAACCATCGATTGGCCAATCTCTTCACAGCAAAAGAAGCATTTATCTGAACTAGCAATAGGACCTTTTGCTCAGCCATGGAAGCTTTTATCGGAGCCGGTAGCCGAATCCCGACCTTCTCCACCCATGGACACCCCAGTAAGCCCCCTCCCCCGCTCCCCGCCTCGGCCCACGACCTTCTCCACCCATGGACACCCCAGTAAGCCCCCTCCCCCGCCCCCCGCCTCGCCCCACGACCTTCGCCACCCATGGACACCCCAGTAAGCCCCCTCCCCCGCTCCCCGCCTCGCCCCACGACCTTCTCCACCCATGGACACCCCAGTAAGCCCCCTCCCCCGCTCCCCGCCTCCCCCCACGACCTTCTCCACCCATGGACACCCCAGTAAGCCCCCTCCCCCGCTCCCCGCCTCGCCCCACGACCTTCTCCACCCATGGACACCCCAGTAAGCCCCCTCCCCCGCTCCCCGCCTCGCCCCACGACCTTCTCCACCCATGGACACCCCAGTAAGCCCCCTCCCCCGCTCCCCGCCTCCCCCCACGACCTTCTCGATCCATGGTCATCCCAGTAACCCCGTCTCCTGCCCCCCGCCCTCCTACGACCTTCTCCAAGTATGGACATCCAAGTAAGCCCCCTCCCCCGCGCCCCCCCCCACGACCTTCTCCACTCATTGACATCCCAGTAAGCCACACACGACCCCCCCCCCACCCCCACACCACCCCTACGCCCCAGCCCCCCTCCCCCGCATCCGGGATACCCCTGTCCTCTCCCACCCACACACACCATATAGCGACGTCTCTAGATGTCTGAATATATCCATTCATTCAGAGCCCGCCCCCCCCACCTTACCATCGCCGGAAGTCTAAAACCAGAGCGGCACCAATTCTCTGATTGGCCAATCATGAAAAGTCTTCCGGGGTGACACGCCACCAAGGTCAGGTCCCAGATGGGCCCTGCCCCGGTTAATGTGTGCCAGAAGTTGGCATAAACCTTCCATCCATTCACCCACGAAAGGAACAGGCCATGAAGGGTGTCCAGCAGTTCACGAAGGGTGACCAGCAGGTCATGAAGGGTGGCCAGCAGGTCATGAACGGTGGCCAGCAGGTCATGAATGGTGCCCAGCAGGTCATGAAAGGTGGCCAGCAGGTCATGAGGTGGCCAGCAGGTCATGAAGGGTGACGAGCAGGTCATGAATGGTGCCCAGCAGGTCATGAATGGTGGCCAGCAGGTCATAGATACAAAACAAACCACGTAGCCAACGACGGCTTCCAAATTCAATCCACATCTTGTTTACCTCCCACACAAATGGGTCAATCTTCCAATTTTCGCCGGAAGTACTGTTGAAGGTATTGCATCGGTTTAGAATAAAAGGTGAGCTCATATACCACTGAAGAGTATCGATTTTATGTCCAACGACTAAGTGACGTGGATTCTAGCAATATCAGCAGATGCAAATATTCTTCCAACGCCAATTCGAGGCATTTTGATTGAACTCTCCCAGATCCTGAACCGCAAGACCCAGGAGTGTCGGTAAATGCATCAACGGTTCTTTCAATTTCTCGGTTCCATGCTATTTCATGTCATTCGGTGCGACTACAGCCCTCGCGGGAACCCCGTGATAATCTGTTCCTCGTCCTTCGCGTCTGGCCGCACTGCTCCTCAGTCCACTTATCCGACTCGACGTAATGCATAAAGCTGTCTGAGGTAAGCTTTGATCGGCGCTTTATTAAGCTATGACGGCCTGTGCGCTGCGCCTCGATCAGCGTCCCAGACTATTGCCGCAATACACCGGGAGATCCCCGCTATACCGCAATATATAACGGGAGATCCCCGCTATACCGCAATATATACCGGGAGATCCCCGCTATACCGCAATATATACCGGGAGATCCCCGCTATACCGCAATATATACCGGGAGATCCCCGCTATACCGCAATATATACCGGGAGATCCCGCTATACCGCAATATATACCGGGAGATCCCCGCTATACCGCAATATATACCGGGAGATCCCCGCTATACGGCAATATATACCGGGAGATCCCCGCTATACCGCAATATACACCGGGAGATCCCCGCTATACCGCAATATATACCGGGAGATCCCCGCTATAGCGCAATCTATACCGGGAGATCCCCGCTATACCGCAATATATACCGGGAGATCCCCTCTATACCGCAATATGTACCGGGAGATCCCCGCTATACCGCAATATATACCGGGAGATCCCCGCTATACCGCAATATATACCGGGAGATCCCCGCTATACGGCAATATATACCGGGAGATCCCCGCTATACCGCAATATACACCGGGAGATCCCCGCTATACCGCAATATATACCGGGAGATCCCCGCTATACCGCAATATACACCGGGAGATCCCCGCTATACGGCAATATATACCGGGAGATCCCCGCTATACCGCAATATATACCGGGAGATCCCCGCCATACCGCAATATATACCGGGAGATCCCCGCCATACCGCCGCCACGGCCATCCCCATCGCCACGGCCATCCCCATCGCCATGGCCATCGCCAGCGCCAGCACCAGCGCCATCGCCATCGCCATCGCCAGCGCCAGCGCCCGCGCTAACGCCAGCGCCAGCGCCATCGCCATCGCCACGGCCATCGCCATCGTCAGCGCCATAAGGACACCGAGGTATGGCATGGTGACCACGTGACACTGCCGGTCATGCGCCCACCCAGCCAATGTCGTCCATCATGTCCGAGGAGCAGAGGTCGACTCCTGGGTCTCCGCCATTATGTAGCTAGGCAACTGGTCATTGCCAGCACTCAGTGTTGACAGGTTATGGCGCTGATGCATTTTTTTCGCTTCTTTTTTTTAACTTTTTGTAGTGCGTCATTTAAGCGAAAAGAAGCTTATTGTCGTGTGAGAAGGTGTGTTTTTATTGTTTCGCTAGATTATTAAGCGGATACCGCCATGGCTGATCATACATTTAAAAGAAGCGAAAGGTAGGGGGTGATAGCTTGAAGCTTCGTTTAAAGCGATGTATCTCCCTTCTCAAAGATTGTATCAAAAAACAAACGACGGCGGAGTCCAATCACTATCCCTGGGAGTCTTATTCCCTGGGCACAGGGAGAGGGCTTACGAGCGGCCGTTTGAGGGTGTACTTGTGCGGTGGCGGGATAAGGGAACCACCGTTATTACAGTTGTACCACCTGTTTAAATAATGAAAGAAGATTGAGAGTTGCTTCAGTGAACTTGCTCCTGGTGGGAGGGGTGGGTGGTGAGGGTGGTGTGTTAATTACTGTGCCACCCACGCGGCCTGCGTCTTCCAGTTGCCACAAGCTGCTTACAGACACCAACTTCGCCAGAAAATCGATGGGGAGGGAGAATGGGGAGGCGGGATGGGGACGGAGGATGGGGAGGCAGGATGGGGACGGCGGATGGGGAGGCGGGATGGGGACGGAGGATGGGGAGGCGGGATGGGGACGGAGGATGGGGACGGAGGATGGGAAGGGAGGATGGGGACGGAGGATGGGGACGGAGGATGGGGAGGCAGGGTGGGAGGGAGGATGGGAGGCAGGATGGGGACGGAGGATGGGGAGGCGGGATGGGGACGGAGGATGGGGAGGCGGGATGGGGACGGAGGATGGGGACGGAGGATGGGGACGGAGGATGGGAAGGCGGGATGGGGACGGAGGATGGGGACGGAGGATGGGGAGGCAGGGTGGGGAGGGATTATGGGGAGGCAGGATGGGGACGGAGGATGGGGAGGCGGGATGGGGACGGAGGATGGGGAGGCGGGATGGGGACGGAGGATGGGGACGGAGGATGGGGACGGAGGATGGGGAAGCGGGATGGGGACGGAGGATGGGACGGAGGATGGGGAGGCAGGGTGGGGAGGGAGGATGGGGAGAGAGAATAGGGACGGAGGATGGGGAGGCGGGATGGGGAGGGAGGATGGGGACGGAGGATGGGGACGGAGGATGGGGAGGCAGGATGGGGAGGGAGGATGGGGAGGCGGGATGGGGACGGAGGATGGGGAGGCAGGATGGGGAGGGAGAATGGGGAGGCAGGATGGGGACGGAGGATGGGGAGGGAGGATGGGGATGGAGGATGGGGACGGAGGATGGGGACGGAGGATGGGGAGGCAGGATGGGGAGGGAGAATGGGGAGGCAGGATGGGGACGGAGGATGGGGACGGAGGATGGGGACGGAGGATGGGGACGGAGGATGGGGACGGAGGATGGGGACGGAGGATGGGGAGGCAGGATGGCGAGGCAGAATGGGGAGGCAGGATGGGGAGGCAGGATGGGGAGGCAGGATGGGAAGGCAGGATGGGGACGGAGGATGGGGAGGGAGGATGGGGACGCAGGATGGGTAGGGAGAATGGGGAGGCAGGATGGGGAGGCAGGATGGGGAGGCAGGACGGGGACGGAGGATGGGGACGGAGAATGGGGACGGAGGGTGGGGAGGCAGGATGGGGAGGGAGAATGGGGAGGCAGGATGGGGAGGCAGGATGGGGAGGCAGGACGGGGACGGAGGATGGGGACGGAGGATGGGGAGGCAGGATGGGGAGGGAGGATGGGGAGGGAGGATGGGGAGGCAGGATGGGGA